>PHNY01107831.1:19595-30579 GCA_003724115.2 Anethum foeniculum | reverse complement strand
AGGGAGTCTCCGCCTCAGCCCACTAACAAGTTACCTGTTAGGGTCCAATGGAGCCTTACGGTAGGTCAGAGAGACTCCGCCCCAGCATATATTAATAAATGCCTTCCCTGGGATTCGAACACGCGACCTCACTCTGATACCAGTTCTTAGGACCAGGCGCTTACCACTTGATCTAAAAGCCCGAGCTTGTAGATATGACGCAACCATAATCTATAAGTTTTTGTCCATTACAAGCGCCTCGTGTTCGATTTAGGGAGATGCTGGATACCCAACATAGTTAACCAATTAGAAAATTTAAAATTATTTTAGACTTATAAAAGAGTACTCCTAAATTTTAGGCCAATCATATTATATTAAAAATTTCTATCCAATTACACTTACCATTCCCATCCAATTACGCTAATCATAATTATTTAATAATTCTAATTTAAATATAATAGTTATCCTATCCTATCATATCATCATCCTATATTATTATACCTGACTCTACCCAAGTATAGTTGAAACTCAGTTAACCAATCATAAAACTATGAATTATTTTAGGACCAATCAGGAATCACTTCTATATTTTAGACCAATCACGTTATAATTTTTTTTTTCCTTATTTAACATTCTCATTCTAATATACTAACCATGGTTAGTTAGTAATTCTATTCTATTTTGGATACATTAATTAAGTACTTGAGTTAACAAATTTATATATTAGATATTTTTTATATCAAAAAATATTTATAATAAGGTTACTATCAAAAATTAAAATCAATTACGATTATATAATTATATATTATGAAATAATTTTATTAATATTTACAAACTACACACACTTTTAAATGAAAATCAATTTTGATTATATTATTATAACATGAATCTACCACCTTATCCAGATAATTAATAAGAAATTTATTAATTATTTTAAAATCAGTAAAAAATTATTCTTAATTTGTATACCAATCAAATTACTCTCTTACTTTTCTTCTATTAAATTTTAGCCCATATATTAACTGCACACAAGTTAAATTACTGTTATATTATTGGCCAATCATATTATAAAAAAAATTTTCTTATTTAACATTCTTATCTTATACTAACCACAGTTAGTTAATAATTCTAATTATAATTTGAAAACAGTAATTATTTAATTTAATATATATATGTTATATATTTTCTTATGTCAAGAAATATTTATAATTTAATAAAAATTATATTGTAATATCCCATATATATTATGAACTGATTTTCATTAATAAATATTAATCAATCACTCTTCTAAAGTCAATTAGAACAGTGACTATCACCACATATCAGTCAACCAATCAAAAATTTATAAATTATTTTAGGAACAATCAGATGCTGGTTGTAAATTTTAGACCAATCTCATGACATATTTCCTAATGTAATACAACTACCTATCCTTTGTTATAATACCTGAGTCTACTCAAGTATATAGTTAGTATGCGGTTAACAAATCAGATAACTATATTTTATTTTAGCACCAATCGTGTGCAGTCCTAAATTTTAGATCGAACATATTATATTATTTTAAGACTTTTCCTTATTTAACATTATCATCCTACATAACCTAACCTTGGTTAGTTAGTAATTTTAATTTGTATATAATAATGATTTTATTTAACATATACATATAATACATATTTTTAAAATCAAAAAAATATTAACTAAAAATTACTATTTTAATTCGAAATCAATCACAATATACAATTATATATTTTATTTAACATATCTATATAATAAATATATTTTAAATAAAAAATATTTATTCAAGAATTACTATTTTAATTTGAAATTAGTCACAGTATATAATTATATATTTTAAATTAATTTTCATAATTTTACATTTATTAACCAAGAACACTTTTATATAAAGTCAATCACAATTTTTCTACTATACATTATAAATTAGAATCACTATTTTAATTTAAAATCAGTTACAATATACAATTATATATTAAAAGTTAATTCTCATAATTTTACATTTATTAAACAGCAAATCTTTTAATATGAAAATTAGTCATAATTGTTTTAATATACATTATAAATTGATTTTCATAACATGTTTAGGCAACTATAACTGATTTTAAAATTTTATAATCTAACTCAACCCAAAATTTTAAATTATTCACAATTATTTTAAATTTATTATATATTAATTTGATTGCACACCCAATACCAATACAACTCTTATATTATGATAATTAGCAAAAAAAACATTTTATTGTAATACTATAATTATACATTTACCAATTAAAATCTATATATTATTTTTGAAACAACTAAAAATTTGATTTTTATTTATCAAACAGTCAAATAGTACTTAATGATTTTCTTCCAAGTTTTATAATATGAACATATAATTGGTTTTGTAGCAAATTTAAGTTATTTAATAAGTTCGTTCGAACTTGACTTTGTCTAAACTCAATAAGTTCGGTTTGATATACTATCAAATTCGGGTTTGGACGGGAAAATATGTTCAAACAAAATTATCAGATACTAAAAATTAAACAATAATATCTATAAAAGTAAAATCCTTGACTCAACCAACGAAAGGATATTCAAATTAATCTTAAATAGAATTATTCTAATAATTACTTAAAAGTATTCATTTTTTAATAATCTATCACAATTCATTGATCTTATCCACATTTTCATTCACCACCACCATCTATTTTCAAATTTAACTACAATTTTCAGTCACCGGTGACCTCCGCTTTGACCACTAACATCATTCTGTAATTGACAACTTTTTTAGGGGAATTCTTCGTATTCAAACCATTGAATGATCACCATTTTCATCAATCACCACCGTCCACTCAATATCATATGTAAATCACTAGATTTGAAGAAAAATAATTAAAATCAAATAAAGGTTACCAAAATGAAATTGTCACAACTTTCTACCACTACTTTGGACAACCACCTAAAAATTACCAATTACATATTGAAACAACTAGAACCGAACTATCACAACAACTTCATTGTCATTTTCCACTACTTATCACGTCTCCACCATCATTACCACCACCACTATCTTTAATATTTATATACCATCACTACATATAAATAAGAAATACAAGCCGAAATCACTATATACAAATATTACAAAAATCGACAAAATTAAAAACGAATCATGCGCCTGAAAATGAAAACAAAGACGGAGAAGACGAATTGAAAGAAATAAATAATGTATGGAAGAAGCTTGCATTGGTGAAGAGTTGATAAAATTTATTTAACATAATTAGATACAGAAAATGGGGAGAGAAAAAAAACAAAAAAAACAGAGGGTATTAATCAAAATTCATTTTTCGCGAGTTCGTTGTAAAGATGAAGACCGATGAAAAAGATGAAAGAAAAAACTATGTTTATTATTTGTAAGTGTAAAATCTAAATTTAGTATATAAATGTATATTACATTATTATAGCTTTAAATGTTCTTTAAAAAGCCCTAAAAGAATGTTCTTTAAAATTTTTTAATTTCAAAAGTCTAATTTTCTAAAATTTTCAATGAAATATTTATTTAAAAATAAGTCAACATTGCACAATTTATCTAAGAAAATGATAATAGTGACTAATGTACCTAATAACATAAAATTATACACTTTTATAAATGACATCTTTTATGGTTTACGTACCTAAATTTAGGTATGAATGATAATATTAATGTAATTCATACAAACGAGAAAAGGGTATTTCTGTATTTTATTTCTATATTTTAATATTATTTTCTTATAAAGATTGATAATAATTATGGGTAGATGGTTCGGTGCGTAGCATGACCAATCATAGAATTATGAATTATTTCAGACCAATCAGAGAGCACTCCTAAATTTTAGACCAATCACATTATATTAAAAGATTTCCTTATTTACCATTCTCATCCTATTACACTAACGATAGTTAATTAGTTAATAATTCTAATTAAAATAAAGAAGTTATTTGAATTAATATATTCATATATTACATATTTTTATGTCAAAAAATACTTATAATGGAGTAATTTTTATAAATACTTACTAACCAATACTAATTTAATTATTTTCACTTTCACATATCAATATACTACATTATTTTAATGTGTGATTATAATTTTATATAAATACATTTTAAAATTAATAAATGATAGTTAAAAGAATAATCCAATCATTTAAAATATTAAGATTAATTTTAGAGTTATTACATTATAACATTTTACTTAGAAGTATTTTTTAAATAGTGTAGTAATTAACGGGACAAACAATGCGAAAGTAACATAGCACAAATCTCTGTAATAATGTACATTAAACATAGTAAATAAGATTTTGTATTGTTACACGATTTAATGAAATCACCACCATTCAAAACTATTATAAATTGGTTAATATTATCAAACATTAACAACATGAAATCAATATATGTAACCAACTTAAAAAAAACTAAATGAAAATAAAATTATAAAATCTGAATGGTAAGCAATCAGTTACACACATGGTTCAAACCTCAGAAAAAGTGAAACTTATCTGTATTTTATTTTATGGTAGTGGATTATGTTGTGTCGAGAAATTTAAAATTATAAACAATAAATTCTTTATTTTTTAATCATAACTTTACCTATTTTATTTAATTTGAATAATTTTCTTCGTTGTAAGTTTATATATTTAATAAAGTTCAGAGATAAAAAATGGAATTTATTTTTTTTTACAGTAATTCTTGACATTACACAAATTTATATAAATTTATAAAAGTGCACTTTTTAAAAATTATACTTCTGTAAGTGTGTAATATAAGATTTATTTTTTGATATCGATATAATACATAGGTCAGTAATGCACAACGTTTTAAATTTAGGTATAATAATATTAATATAATTCATATAAATGAGGGAATGATATAAGTACTTTTTACCTATTTTTAATTATATGTTGTCCATATTAACTTTTGGTGATGATTTTGGCCCTTTAAGGACATGTCTATCATGTGAGGTCACTCTTTTTCCTTTTAAATTTTCCAAAGGCATAATATAAAAATAATTTAATAATAATGACGTGTATATGCATGTGTTGGATACGTGAATATTGTACAAGCATGCTAGATATATATGTTCTTAAATTTCTTACAAGCCAAGAGTCTACACATTCACTAGCTACATGGTCACCTCCATTCATCCAGGAAAGACGTGGGCTATCCTAGGGCTATAAACAAGTCGAGCCGAGCCGAGTCGAACACTGGCAGGCTCGAGCTCGAGTTTGAGCTTGACTGAAATTTTCAAGTTCGAAGTTCGGCTCGACAAAAATTAGATAAGTTCGAATTTGCATCGAAAACTTAAATCGATTTTACTAAATGTTAATAAAAGCTCAAATGGATAAGTTCAAATCCAGTTTTACTCAATTAAATATGTAAAAATATATAAATATTGAATATTTATGTAATAATATATAAATAACATAATCTACTAATATAAGCTCAATTAGGCTCGTGAGTCTCATGAACCGAGTAATTTGAAACTCGATTTCGGCTCGGTGAACTATTTGAATATCTCGAGCTTGGGTCGGTTATTATTGAGCCAAATTCAAATATTTAAGAGCCGAGTTGGAGTAGCTCACGAACCTTTTAGCTCAATTACACCCCTCATCAACAGTAACACTGAACAAGTATGTAAGGAAAACATGACTAACATACATGCATTTGCCAAAAGCTTGTGACCAAAGCATATGTCGGATATGCCGTACTAACCATGTTGCTATCTGGCTGGGACATTAAGCATATTTTACCACGTGTTGGTGTGGGAAGGCATGAGTGGAGAAGGTGCTGAAAAATGCGTGGATGTGAAGTGTAATCGATTTACATATATCCATGTCAGACATGATCGGTGTACATGAATCTATAGCTTAAGTATATCTTCAATTAGTTCGGTAGAGAGGGGACATTAGTGTTATTGACACAAGTTTTTTACTCAAGATTAAAATACTCATGTATGTGAAGCGGTGTTTTTGAATGTATACAGATATTTTGAAAAATAAAATATAGAGACCGTAATAATGATAATTGACATTTAATGATTTTAAATATAATAAATATAAACTTTTTATATTGTAAAAAATAACCGTTCGGTGCGTAGCACGGGTAAAATGTTAGTTATAATATAGTATATATAGATGTATTTGTACTCTTTATTTATAGAGATAAAGTTCAATTAGTTCTGTTTAGGATTCGATTTTTATCATTCTTATGAATTCTAGGGATGTATTTTGTTCTTTTAAATTAGATTCGCTTTGAGAGATCTTTCAGATTAAAAAAAATTATTGTTGGAGATATTTTCTATAATTAATTGGAGATTATTCCTCGTTTCAGAGAAGAAATAATTAACTTGAAAATTAAGTTAATGATAAAAAAATTAATATTTTAAAATTTGGGAGATTTATTGAGGCATGAACCCATTTTTCAGTGCAACTTGATGGACTAGAGAACTAAGGGTACTTTGATAATCTAAACTTTCCGAGTCACTGAAACAACTAAGAGCAGAAGCTTAGTAAATAAGATGAAGCACACAGGTACCCATAATATATTTGCAAATGCAAATAAGGTAACATGCGAGATTTAGAAAGAACACATATACAATTGGTTCTGTCATTGTGCAACAATGTACGATTTTGTAGAGATATACATGTTGCGACTTTTATTATTAACTTGGATTTTGTAAACCCACTCCTCAAGCTATTCCCCAAAAGGTCTTCCAAGCATACCCTGGAAGGTCTTCGTAAGCAATCCAAGCAATAATGATATTGAGGTTCCCGGAAGCACGACTTCACCTTGGGTAATATGATCAACGTACTTCTCAAGTAACTGTCTCTTCTCATAGGAGAAAGGTCCTAGCATTTGAAAAAGGCGTACTCCTCGTAGGATAACTGTCTCTCCTCACAGAAGAGAGGCATGTATCAGCACCAAGATATTCGGAGAACATAATCACCAAAGTGTTAAAAATATGTTCAACGTACTCCTGATGTGTTTATTTTAGTCTAACCGCAAACGCACAGTGTCTATTGCTAGTACAAAGTGGCAAGTGCAGGTCGTATCCACAAGGAAACATGTTCTATCAATTTTGACTCAATTATTATATATTGTTTCAAGAGCAAAATGATGTGAATAATATTTTACTAGCTAATAATTTTAACTAAATCAACATTAAACAAATTAAGCTAAACAATGAATTTAAAAACCTAGGGCAATAAGGTCTACCATGCTTACAAAATAACTGGCTTCTAAACTAAAGCAATAAATGTGATCATATAACTAGAGTACGCTAATCTCTCTCGAGCATTAACACTTTCAAAATATTCTTACATAATTTATCACTTATAGTAATTTGATCGGTTGGGTAATTAGAGCAATTGTTAATATCTCTCTCTCGAGCATTAACGCTCTCAAAAATCCAATGATGCTCCCGCTCTCACTTTCAATTTTGCTAATCGTATGTGTGCCTCTAATGAGTAAAATCTCATGATCTATTACTCCTATTTGCAAAGAATTAATTCATGATATCGACCGAATACACAAATTAACAATAAAGACATAATCAATTAGAATTATCCATAATCATCGAACTACTGTGAAAATCATGCCAAGATTATAGTGCAAACATGGCTTCTCCTTTTATGTCCTAGAAAACGACTACTCGCTAATAATTACATAAGTAAAACAACTAATAAAATAAAGAAATATAATCAAGCTAATAAGAACAGATAAGAAAATCAGATAAGAAAAGCTGTGATCTTCAATCTTGTCACAAGACTAAAATCTATGGCTTTCTTCCCCGTATATAAAACCCTAACTAGTACGTGTCTAAAACTCATCATAAAATCTAATGTCTTATCTAATAATACAAATATTTTTTTATTCTAATAAAATTACAAGTGAGACTTCTAAACCGAGTATGATTCTCTTATAAAAATTCGTAGCTCTCTATTTTCCTCTATTTCTGGGCTGCTCCAGTTGGTTTCTCCTTATTGGACCATCTCTGAATTGATAAGAATTACGTAAGCTTCACGTAGGCTGTAAGTGTTGGGCTTGCTAAGCAGGCCTTAACTCCACTTTAGAATGATATTGTCTGCTCTGGGCCGAGCCCGCACGAATTTGTTTTTGGGTCAATCCCAAAAGGCCTCATACTAATGGAGCTAACTAGTTGATTATATACTAGCAATCTGCCCCTCCCACAACCGATGTGGGACAGCTCCTAACAATCTCCCACTTCAGACATCAGGCCCGACACCTGTCGAATTTGTCTTATGATTATGTGATCTAACTCCCGCTTGACCCATACTGGAAGTCCATCTGGCCATCTGCCTCTCCCTAGGCCCATACTGGAAGGTCCGTCTGCCTCCCCCTTAAGCCCATCCCGGGTAGCCCATCTGCCGCATCCTAGGCCCATCTGGGAGTCCATGTCAGATTGTTATGGACCGTTATAACCATATCTCTGATACCACTTGTTGATCTTGCTAAGCAGGCCTTAACTCCATATTAGTATGATATTGTCCGCTCTGGGCTGAGCCAGCACGGATTTTTTTTTGGGTCACTCCCAAAAGGCCTCATACTAATGGAGTTAACTGGTTGCTTATATACTAGCAATCTACCCCTCCCCCAACCGATGTGAGACAACTCCTAACAGTAAGATCGTCCAAATCTGACTTTTAGAACTGAAGATACGGCTCAAATAGCGTCAGTAGCCAGTGTAGCCCAATAATTCCAAATTTTCATCTAATTTTATCTCCAAAATAGCTTTTTTTCTCCAAATCCTTCCAAGTCTAGAAATTTCTTGTATCCTACAATGAAACGCCAAAATTTATTAAATCAAAATCAGTGCAAAATACAATAAATATGATAATAAGATCATCTAAAATAAATATAAAAATATATTCTATCAAACATCTCCGCACTAAGCATTTGCACTTCCTTGCGCAAATAAGAGAAATAAAAAAACTAAGTCCTAAGTAACATCACTTTCGTGGATGACACGATTGTATTGAGCATATGCAACAAGCCGTTAAACCCTTTAGCAACCCTAGTAGGACGAGTGTTGTCTCGTGAGGGTTTATAGTGAATCTACCCACAAAATTTATTTTTTTCTGCCAAGTCTCAAGCATGCAACATATCATAGTACTCCACATATGTAAACCTCAAATATATAATTTTAAAAGTCTTTCCAATTCGCACATCATTTGTACACAACTATCCAAGGACGCACACATTGTCTAAGTAGACAAAATTAACATGAAATAGACATCAAAATCGCCTTTAGTAAGTAACATGCTATGGATAGAAAAGTTCACACAACTCTCAAATCATACAAGTGTATAGATTAAGTGTATTCACTCATATTCAATCAATAAAGTCACGTGTTACCATAAGCTTGGTTGTCCACCAAATCTCCACTACTTTGTATATATGTATGCACAAATCAAAGGTCTTTGTTAAAGGTTGTAACATGGTTAACGTGAAGGGTAGGATAACAAGAAAAAGACTAACAAGTGGCTAACTTGACAAACTAGTAGATCATAATGTTCATTTTTAATTCAAGCACTCAACATGAAACTAGACCATGTAAACTGTGGTCAGACTCTCACAAGCATTAAGCTCTAAGCACATATTACTATGTACTTTCCCACTTTATATGGTACAAACAATGAACAGAAGTTCTACTTGATCTTTTTTTTTTTTAAGTCAATTAATTCTCCAATAACCAAGAGCAGTGAAAAGTTACCAAGAAAAATAAGAGGTATTAAGCTAATCCCTCTTAATTTCTAGTACAATGCACTTAATACGAGCACAGATATATGGATCGTCTCTTTCATATGAAATTTTATTTGCCACATGTTAGTCTCAAAGGAGTACTTAACTTCTTTTCTTTTCTTTCTTTTTTTTTTTTTGAAAAGAGTTCACTTTTTTTTCTTTCTTCCTCTTTCCACAAACTTATTGAAGAGGACGTAGCTAGTCAACTATGCCAATTACCACCAAACCAGCACACTATAACAAAAAAAATACTCACACTATATTTTCACCAACCCTCAAAAGAATCAAAATGCTCTATTATAAATCAGTAGAAGAACAAACAAGTAGGTTCAAGCATTTATAGTTGTGTCATATCAAAAGAACGGATAAAAGGCTCAAGTGGGTTCACTAGGGATAATTCACGGTTATTGTTTAGGTAAATGACATTAATCCTAGTACCTTTATCATTTTCGTGCATACAAATATCATGTAATCTCAATAAGGTCTAAAACAAGTTCTAGAGCAACATACTCCATGATGAACAACATACAACAATAAAAATTGATTGATATAAGATGTACCAATCACAAATGAGGCTCAAGATCTGACAAAGTAAAAGCATGCTTCAGTACTTACTAAAATTAGTAAAGACGCGTCACAACTTTTAGATTTTTACAAGCACATACAAGGAATTATCATGTAACAAATGAGTTTCTAAAGATATGATATATCAAATAATCATGTAAAGTAAGCTCACACTATTTATACTTATCCTTGTTAACAGACTTGGCTATATACAAGATTTTTTAACTTTCTATTTTTTTTAATTTATGATTTTTTTTTTTGAATTTTAAACACCGAGAACACAATCTCCACACTTAAGTGGTTCATTGTCCACAATGAACTAATTAACAAAATACAAAACTACAACTAAAATACAATTAAAAAATAAACTAATATAAATATCTGATATGTTGTTGTTGGTAATCGAATCTGAAAATTTTGCTTGTTAACATTTTTAGTATTTTGATCTAATGATTATAATCATTGATTTGGAAGATCTAACAATTATGATGAGAAATGATCAAAAAATGGTGCTAAACAAATTATGAATTATACCCGTGCTCAGCTATTTAATTTAGTATAAATAAGTAGAGATTAATATTAATATTAAGGGCCTGTTTGGCAAACAAGCCACTTATCAACTTATCGACTTATTTCGAAAAACAAA
>PHNY01107831.1:6917-17519 GCA_003724115.2 Anethum foeniculum | reverse complement strand
ATCTGCATGCCCAAAAAAGATTACCTCCAGCAATTCATCAGAATCAGGCCGAAGAACATGTCCAACGCTCATTACTATGCACAAACTCGTACATTGGCCTACTACAAATCCCGTAGCAAAATACGATGAAAGCACTCTTAGTGAACATATTCGGCAGTGGGTATATAATGGAGTGAACAAGCCTACTGAATCTTCTAGTGGCAGTACTGTTTCTGATGGTTGGGGTGATGCACAAGCGAAATCAAAAATTGTCCATTCGTGGAGAACTGCTGCTGCTGCTGCACAGAAGTGGAACAATTACGGTGATGATGAAAGGAACATATTCGATACTTTAGAAAGTTTGAATGGTAAATCTGTTTGCGATGGTTTTGGTGTTTCAAAAAGGAATGCAAACATTGTCGAGGCATGGAAAATCGCTGATGCAGCTTATGAACGGGGAAGGAAAGATAAATATAGTGGAAACAAGGCTGCTTGGAACATATTTCAAGGAAAAGCATTGGATAGGGGTGTTGCTGGGGAGCATTCTACAGGTGAAAACTTTGGTAGCAGTCAGCACAGGTATGATTCTTTTGGGAGCAGCAGTGATTAATAGATAATTAATTAACTGCAAGGAAAATACAATAGAAAAAGAACCCTTTAAGTTGACAATGAATTGATCAAGTTCTTTATTGAATTGCACTAGTTGTATTAATTAATAGATAAAGTACCTGATTTTACATTTATCAATCCAAGCAGATGAATTAGAGGTGAACTTATAGTAGGAGGATCTTCAAGTTTTTCTTTAGGATTTTGTTTTTCTATGGATTGGCTTTATTTTGATTATATAATAGTTCAAATACTTTGAGTTCAGTGTTTAAATGTATTTATCGATGCAGTCTACGTGAATTAATATTTACTTTAGTGATCGGCCCCAAAATATTGTTACACAATTATTTTTGTATTTGGTAAATGTTAGCATTTAATATAGTGATTGTGACGGGGTTTTAGGTTCTAGGCTCACTTTGGTTTTTAGTAGAATAGTACCCTATATATATGCATGTGTGTGCTTGATTTTTTTATGAGTAGCATTGTATTGGTTTGAGTTATTAACTTGTAGTTTATAAACAGAAATCTTCATGTATAAACAATTATGGTGATGGTGACAGGAACAGAGTTGATACTTCACAAAGTTTGCATGGTAAATCTGTATCTGATGGCTTGGGTGTTTCGGAAGGGAAATCAAAGATTGTTGTTTCATGGAAACTTGCTTGTGGTGCATTTGAACTGGGCAAGAAAGAAAATTCTAGTGGAAACACGGCTGCTTGGAACCCACTTCAAGAAAAAGCAGGGGAAGGGGTTGTTACTGGGGAGCATTTTAAAGGTGAAAAGTTTGGCAGCTATCGGTACAGGTATGATGTTTGTGGGAGCAGCAGGGATGTTTGCTTACGATCAATAGATTGTTAATTAACAGCAAGGAAAATACAATACAAAAAAAAAACCCATTTAATTACCAATGAATTGATCAAGTTATTCATTGAATTGCACTAGTCTAATATATAATGTTTTGATTGATAGATATAGTCTACTTGAATTTATGTTTGTCCATCCGGCAGACGAGTTAGAGGTGAACTTATACTAGGAGGATTTTCAAGTTTTACTTTAGGATTCTACTGTTTTCTATTGATTGTATATATTTTGATTATATAATAGTTAAAATACTTTGAATTTCGTGTTTAAATGTTTCAATTTCTTTTCAAATTGAAACTTTTGTGGATTCTGATCGTAGATTACGTTGTGGTCCTTATGAGGCGCTGAACATGTCAGAGGGAAGCGTCTGAGCAGGATATTAAAGCAGACCATAGAAAGCTTGCTATAAAGTAATCCCCCCCCCCTCTTCTCTATTCACTTAAGTTGTTCAACGTACACTAAAATTTGCGAATGATAGGGCTTTTTTAGTATTATTACGTATGCAGAATTGCAAATTTTGTTGCTAGGGATGAATTTAATCCAAATAAAAATTGTTGCTTTATTAATCATGCACAAGCAATGTGTCTATTTAACCTTCCTCAGTCATTACTTGGCTTTGAAAATTTGATAAATGTTTATTGCGTGTGATGTTAGCGGGCTTGAAAATAATTTATGTTGGAGAATAAAGGTAGCTCTGATGACGTTGATAGCAACTGTTGTATGTTCAGTAGTCCAAGAAAAGAAAATATAGTATAGTTTGCAACTTTATTCTTTTCAGAATCCTGATTATGTTAGTGACTACTCCAAACTTGCTTGTAATGAAATTACGTATTTTTCACAGGTGTCCTCCCGACAGGAATGGCAGTAATCCTAAAGTTTCAGAACTTTTCAAGGAAGCTATGTATAGTATTAAATCCAATGCGGATACAATGCCTTTATCCAAGAAAATGGACGATTCACGATATCAATAATGTCTGCTTTTTTCTTCTTTTTTTGCTTTTTGACCTTGCTTCACCGGTATAGTCTATCAACCAAATTCAAGATGGCATCTGATTCCCCATCCAAGAATGCTGCACCAATGATAAATTCAAGATGGCATCTGCTTTTTGGACTATGATCTCAGGCAAATAAGAGAGGAATGGCTGGAAAGCACAGCTTCTCGAACCCCAGTTTCCGAATATAGTCGGCTCAAAACTATAATCATATATAAATTTTCATCTGCTGCCAAGATTCCTCCGAGTACAACACCGAACGGATTTTCATCTGCTGCCAAACCTATTGTTGCCAACTGACAAGACAGTATCTTGGAATATAGAACTCATTATATATCAGTATGAGATTCTGGTAGGATGTTTAAACCTGGCTCTTGTCACCCCATTCACCAAAAAAAGTGATTGAAAATGCCTGTGAAGGGAACAATCTCTGCTTAAATCACTACAATCTGCATGTCAGATTTATCAACTTCACTGTAATATTTTCAGGAATAGAACCTTTAACAGAATTGGCGAGAAGAACTGGGTGAGAAACGACCGCCACTTCTTTTTTGTATCATCGTCACCCTAAGAAACAGTATAAGGATACTTTATTACTCTTTTTTTTTCAGAAACTAATGAAACCTCTTACAATATGATGTAAATACAAAGTTAAACACAAAAATATGATACTTCCTCATCCCAAGTAAAACAGGCCTTCATAAAGCTTTCAATCAGAGATCAGATCAAGACATTCTTACATGAAAACATATTTATTCCCAGAGATGTAAACTAAGCAAGATTGGAGATGTAAGGCATATAAATGCCTTCACAGAAGAATAGGAGATTAAGATACATTTGTCTTAACAAAATATATGTCAATGTGAAGCATAAATTTGATATGCTTCTATTTCTTCATATATTAATCTTAATTTATGTAACCACCCTTAATTGGTTCTGTGATGTAGTTGGTTCCGTTAAACAACTCAATGGAACTCAAACACAGTACCATCCATGTCAACAGAAATTCGTCGACTATTATAAGCCTGTCTTTGGAAGCTGAGTAAATTCTCAAGGGGACTAAGTATTATGCTTAAGAATAGACTGGCAGAACAACAGCAAGAAAAGATTAAAGCCTAGATCAGGAAAGAAAATTACTGACTTGCGCTGTAAAATTTTACTCTCTCAATTTAATGATATAGCAAAGCATCTAAAACATGGTAAAAGATTTACGAGAAAAAATAGGCACTGTCACAGTTCAAAGAAAAAACTAAGCAACGTCAAAGTTCATGCGAAATTTACAAACGACTTTACCTTGTTCTTGTCTTTGCCTGTTCCATTGGTTTTCATATTAGCATCCTAATCAACATCACAAAGTAAGATTTTGATAATTCAGGGCAAAATGAGTAAGTTTTGGATATGGAAAAGAGATTAACCAATTCTGCTTCAATTTCAGCCAAGTCTTCAGCCTCCCTAATTACAAAATAATATAATCAATCAACGGATTGAACCACTTTTTTCCATAAAGAACACTATCAATGTGAAAGGCAGTGAAAGGCAGTAAAAGAATGGATTCATTGTTACCTGTTTTTAAATGCATCCCACAACGATCATAGCCCAAATGCAAAAAATAATAATGTTGTTATGTGATGAGTGAGTTTACGAGGAATCTGCACATGTTTACAATCAAATACTTTTACAGATAGTGCTAAAAAAATCAGAGTGAAACGAGCAGGTGAAGCATGATAAGTACTCTATGAAATTCCAGATAATGTAAAAGCATGTTAACAACCAACTTTGTGAATTACTAAAGAAACTAAGAAAGTTTGTGCTAGTTTATATGGCTGATTAATATCTGAAACAGGCCAAAAGTTTATTAAGATGCAAATTTAACATTGATCTAACATATAATAGTCCCTTTTTTCAATTTTGCTTTATATGTTTCCTGCCTAATAACTTTCCAGTTTGCAGACAGCATAAACAAATATACAAATTTAACAGAGATAATTCACACAAAATACTTTCGAACTGATAGCTAATGAAAAAGAACTAAGCAAGGAGTCCAATTCATCTAAGTTAAAGATTAACATCATTGGTAAAACACCACAAGATATCAACTGTAACACTTGATGATCTGATCTGTCAACCCTGGATCTTTGGAATATTTTAAAAGCTTATTAGTACCACTCCTCCAATTTGGATAATTATGACTACCAGGTGATTGGAATTTTTCATATCTCTGTGACCATTACCCATAACAGACCAAGTAAACCCTAAGCCTGCAGATTTTGCAAACCCCCATTCACATTAATAACAAAAGTACGGTGAAGTTATCCATCCTTAAAAGAAAATTACCCATCTTTAACTATATCAATGAGAAACATGTAGAGCCCGAAAATATATGTTGTCTGGTGACAAAAACAATATTTATGATAAATAATCCTACTTATTAACCAAAGTGACCAGGGACGCGAGATACTTCTTTAAAAATGCCACTACTGCACACATCACAGGGATTCAATAATCGTGTCTCAAACTGCTTTACCTACTCTTTACTTGAAGCAGCCTCTATCGATACAATTAAACATACTACATATGCCAAATGAAATCATGTTATTGTTAGGATTCTTAAGAATCCAGACTGCCAGATTAACACAATTCTTACCAAGTTTGGAGCAGCCCAGCCTAAGAGAGCTGAAAGAATAGTCATCACCTAAAAGTGGGCACACATATATATAAAAAACTTTAAGCCTTAAAATACTGTGATTGAGTTTGATAACCAAATAAAATAGGCGGCAGACATATTTTTTGCTTACAATTAAAGCAGATAGGCACCCTGCCAAAACCAGTCTCCTGGGATACCGCATCGCCAAGATCTAGAACAAGGAAGATTTGTCAGATAGAGCAGTATCAAACTTGTGTCTTAAAGATGTTCTTAGCACCAACGTATAATCATCTAAGATACAAATGGCATAATTAGTCCAATGTCATACCACAAATTGATGTCACAAGGTACTTCCTCTTTTCCTCACTAGTAAAATATGGAGAGCATCAAATTTAAACAAAAAAGTGTCGCTAATCCTTATAATTTAAATTCTCTAAACTTTAATGAAGCACAGTGTCTGCATATATTATCCACTACGCAATATTACAGTCAAATACTATATCATAGAAGAGCTTGAGATCCCTTAAAGAACTTTTATTTTGTATTTTACTATTGGATCAGCTCCACACCAACAGGTTGCTCAGTTGAGTTTCGAAGCAACATCTATCTGCTTATTAACCTATAAATCACTAAGAAGGAAGACAGGAATCAACCATTCTTACATTTTATCTATGAAAGGCAAATAAACAACCCTTCTGTTGCAAAGAGGTAAGGAAGATTAAATTCATCTCTGCTTCCTTAGCCACTTAATTAGCAGATTAATGGTTAAGCAAATTGTTGGTCATGCACATTTTGCAAAACATATTGCTATTACCAATATCTTTTTCTTACATGACTTTGGCCCAGCACATATATAAACACACACGCAAACAACTTGTCACCAACCTAGTTCTGGGAAGAGCTGGGCACCCTTCGACAAGTTAAATTTTTATACTGGAATGTCGCTAACAATCATCAAGACTGTTCTTACGGACTCGTAGAGGAGTCTGTCATGATCGCCTTGACATTTTAAAAAGTAGGACAAAGTCATAAATTTGTGAATGCTCCTTAATGCCCGTATGTGAACAAATAAGATTTTATCTGTTAATATGCCATGCTCAATCATCATTGGTGCAAGCCAACTTTTACTACAACCTGTTTTTATCTGTATGCCTTTTTGTTTTCTATTACTTCATGCTATGAGATTTTAAGATTGTTATGTGCTGTCTCGCCTCGTATATAATGCACTTACTAGGTCTATTGTTGGTCTTCTATTTGTAATATGCTCTTAGCACTGCTTCTTGTTATATTCAAGTCAGAGTGACGGAAAATAGCCACTCTACTCTAAGAGCAGGGGTAAGGTTGTACCGACACCAGGCCCTGCTTTACGAATGGGATAAACTGGATAAGTTGGTTTGGTTAATTATCATCATCAAATCATAAGCTGTTTGAATATCTTGATTTTGCCGATAAAAAATCCTAATAAACTTTCCAAGTTTTAACCAAGTATGCATGTTTCTGGTTCTTAATTAACAGTAAGAATACACTATATTCTATGCAGTTTTAAGAAACGTTTTTTAAGAAGACAACTTAAAAGAACCAGTTGTAGTTATGCTCAGTTTGTTAAGATATTAAACATAAAAAGTATAGACATGGCTCATCATTTCAGGGGTAAATATAACGCAATGCATACAGAAAGGTTGTAAAGTGATGGAGAAAGAGACATTCAAAAGAAGGATTAATGAAAGAGACATTCAAAAGAAGGATTAATGAAATAAAAATTGTGAAATAGATGGTTTAGGCGGATTAATCGTAAAAACCTAAAACCCCAAAAAATTTCCAACTGTGAGAAGGACTTAGATAACTATCAGTACTAATTCAGAAGATCGATAAAGATCAGAAGTAAAGCTTGACAACGTTTGATTGAATTAAGCATATAATTTAGATACACTGGACTTTCGATATGCCAGTCTCTCCCAAGAACAACGAAAGGAAAATAGTCTACTTTGATGATAGAAACCCTAGTTCGATCTTCCTTTTCTCATATCCAATCCGAGGCCCCATTGATGTGTAATTTCCCTTTTTTGCCCTTTAACAAACCTGTTAATCCCCCGCATCTCAATTTTGGTTTTGGGCCGGTCCATTGGCTCCTTTGGGTCTGCGACCTTTCCTGTAGTGGGAAATCAGCCCTTTTGGATACATTACATTACCCACCACCCAAGCATTCACCTTGTCCTCAAGGTGAAATTCTGGAAACCTCAAACTCACCAGGTCCATCTCTTCCCAGGTTGCTTCATAACTTGGTAACCCCTTCCACTTGATCAAGGTTTCAAATTTCCCCCAGCTCCCTTATTAGCAGGCCTGACTTCCAGCAGATTTTCTGGCTCAACACAAAGTTCTAACTCCGACGATAATTGCTCTGGAATAGTTGGAGACACCGGATTCTCTCCTGCAAACCGTTTCAGTTGAGAAACGTGAAATACCAGGTGAATTCTACTGGTCACCGGTAGTTCCAGCTTATAGGCGAATGTTCCAATCTTTTTAAGTACCTGAAAAGGCCCATAGAATCGGGCTACCAACTTCTCAAAAGGCCTACTCGCAATTGATCGTTGGCGATATGGTTGCAACCTTAAATAAACATAATCCCCTGGAGAAAAATCCTCAGTTCTTCGTTTAACATCTGCAGCCTGTTTCATGACCACCTGAGCTTTCAGCAAATTAATACGCAACTCCTCTAGGACGACATCTCTCTCCTGCAACATTTGCTCTACACTGTCTACTGGGGTCTGCCCTCTGCCTATGTGCATGAGTTTCGATGATTCCCTGCCATACACTATTCGGAACGGACTGAACTTAGTGGAAGAATGGATTGAAGTGTTATATGGATATTCAGCCCATGGAAGCCAGTGCACCCAAGTCTTTGGTTTGTCCCCTACGAAACACCTGAGATTTGTTTCTAACACCTTATTCACGATTTCGGTCTGACCATCTATTTATGGATGGCAGGCCGTACTGCGTTTCAATTCGGTACCCTGCATTCGGAAAAATTCAGTCCAAAATTGACTTAAAAATACTTTGTCTCTATCTGATACAATTGTGGAGGGAAAACCGTGCAACTTCACTATTTTACGGAGAAAAACCTCAACAACTGTCATAGGAGTAAAAGGGTGTTTAAGAGGCAGAAAATGACTGCATTTTGACAATCTATCCACCACTACCAGTATGCAAGTCATTCATTTCGAGTTGGGCAGGCCTTCCACAAAGTCTAATGAGAGATCTTCAAAAATTCGTCCAAGCACTGGTAAGGGTTGTAATAAGCCTGTTGGTTTTTTTTGGGAATATTTCTGCTGCTGACACACCACACACTTGGGAACATAATTTGCTACAGTTTTTCTCATGCCGGACCAAAACCATTCGGCGGCCAATCTTAAATAAAATTTCACTTCACCTGTATGACCCCCCACTTGAGAATCATGATAGTAAAGTAAAAGGACTGGAATAATTTTGGATGTTTTTAGAATAACATACCTGCCCTTGAACAACAAATGACCATTGTTGACTGTGAACTCATGATGCTCCTGGGTTCCTTGTTTGATATCACACTTGATACGCTGTAAAAATTGATCATTCTGTACTTCATGTGCCAGCTGACTCCAATCAATCTCTTAAGATAACACTAGCATATTGAGTGTGATTTCAGTGTCAGGCCGCCTCGATAGGGCATCTGCTGCTTTGTTAGTCACCCCAGGCTTGAATTGAATTTCAAAATCAAACCCAATTAACTTCCGTACCCATTTTTGATAATCAGTCACAATTTCTCGCTGCTGGGTGATATATTTGATGCTCTGCTGGTCTGTCCGTATAATAAAGTGGCGTCCCATGAGAAAATGCTTCCATTTTTGCACTGCAAGACACACTGCCATCAGTTCCTTCTCATAAATGGATTTGAGTTGTCCTTGCACCCCCAATAACTTGCTATAAAATGCTATTGGTCTATGCCTTTGCATCAGTACCGCGCCCAACCCATAACCGGATGCGTCCGTTTCCAAAATAAAAGGCTGTTCGAAGTTTGGCATGGCTAACACCGGAGGATGCGTCATGGCTTTTTTCAGCTTTTCAAAGGATTGAGTTGCGGTTTCAGACCAACCAAAGTTGTCTTTCTTTAACTGTTCGGTCAGCGGATGCGCAATTTGGGCGTAATGTTGGATGAACTTCCGGTAATACCCGGTTAACCCCAAAAATCCACGTAGTTCTCTTAAATTACGGGGCAATGGCCAATCTATTATAGTACGCACCTTCTCCATGTCTACCGCCACCCCCTCCTTGGATATCACATGGCCAAGATACTCCATACTTGTCTTGCCAAAATCGTATTTTCTCATATTCACATACAGGTTGTTGACAGACAGTTTCCAGTACTGTATTTAAGTGCCCCGCATGTTCTTCCGCTGTTTTACCGTATACTAAAATATCGTCGAAGAAAACCAAGACGAAACACCGGAGAAAGGGGCGGAATATATCATTCATTAGAGACTGAAACGTTGACGGTGCATTGGTCAGGCCGAACGGTATGACTAAGAATTCATAGTGGCCGTCATGCGTACGGAATGCAGTTTTATGCGTATCTTCCGGCCTGATTAAAATCTGATGGTAGCCTGCCTTAAGGTCCAGTTTCGAAAAATACTTGGCTCCATATAATTCGTCCAATAACTCCTCAATAACCGGAATCAGATATTTATCCGGTACCGTTTCCTTGTTTAATGTCCGATAATCTACACAGAAATGCCAGGATCCGTCTTTTTTCTTAACAAGTAGAACATGGTTAGAAAAAGGACTGTTTGATGGTTTAATTATACCTGCCCGAAGCATCTCTTGGATCAGTCTCTCGATTTCATTTTTTTTGACATTGAGGATATCTATGTGGCCGCACACTAACTGGATTACCGCCGTCCTTTAACAAAATAGAATGGACATGTCCTCTGCTAGGGGGCAGCCCACTGGGCTCCTGAAAAACCTGGTTGTGTTGCTTGATTGTGTCTGTCAAAAATTCTGGAATAGCCCCCTGTTCTGCCTTGGATTCCTCTGACACCTTTATAACTTTATTCATTAGACTGCACTCCACTAGAAACCCCATTTTCTCCTTCTTCAGTGTTCGAATCATGGCCTTTAATGAAACTTGAGCTCTGACCAATGATGGGTCACCCACCAGCTTCACTGCATGTCCCTCCACACAATTATCATCTCTTGTGTCTTCCAATTTGTTAATACTGTCCCTAATTTTTCTAACCATTGGACGCCAAGAATAACATCAGAACTGCCTAGCTCCAATGGTAAATAGTCCTCTAACACCTCCATACCTCCATCCAGTTGTAAACGGACCTGATGGCAAATTCCTTCGCCCTTAATCGTATCTCCATTCCCCAAGGACACGCCAAAATTTCCGGACTTTGTCACTTTCAATCCCAGCCTATGAACCACTTCTAGCGACACAAAATTATGTGTGGCGCCAGGGTCTATTAGAACTACCACCTCAGCGTCACC
>PHNY01107830.1:7477-18021 GCA_003724115.2 Anethum foeniculum | reverse complement strand
AGCCCAGCTACTTTCTCGGAGCGTAGTGGATAAGTCATTGACCCGAGATTATCGGAGTCAATGCTTATCCTTATCTACTGAGAAAAGGTAACTAATCACAGGGCTGATCTGTCAGATGTATACAGGGGTGACGCTTTTGGGCCCATCAACAGGCGAGGCTGTTGGTGGGCTTAGCCCTCTTCCAAAACTGCAGCAGTAATTTTGATTAGTAATTGGGCGAGGCCCGTATCTTCAATATCTCCAAGCTGATCCATATCCAAGTCTTCTTCTAAAAGGTCCATGATTCTATCAGTCAAGCCCGAAGGGCGAGGTTGTCAAATATTCAAAGGGCGAGCCCTTCTCTTTTTTCAAACATTCAGGTCTGGCCCAAAAATTGCACTCCTTCATAGAAAAGCCCAAATAATAGCGAGAGACGACGCCTCCAACAAAGGGCGAGCCTGTTTAACAAGAAGCCTGCAAGCCTCCCTGAGCGACGCCGCTGAAATAGGCTAGACTATTTTAGGGCGTAACAACTTAAAATTACTTAAAGTTAAAAATGAAAATAATTTTTTTTATTTGAATAATTTTGTTATTTTGTATAACTTATGAGTATTAAAGTCTTGTCTTTTGATATGGTGAGTTAAGTTTCTCTGTGAGTGAATCGTTTTGTAAACAACTTTCATTTATTCTCTAAAATACTGATAATGGCGGATCACATAGAAGACCTTACAAAATCAATGAAGGATGTAATCCTTGAAGATGAAGAGGAGAACGGCTTAGCATTAGAAGATTACGGTCAAGATGAACCTAGGGGGAATCGCTTAGTAGGAGATGTCAAGTTATGTCTGGTCGGTAAATTTTTGACTGAAGGTATATTTAATTTCCAGGCAATGCAATAAACGATGGCAGCGTTATGGAAACCTGGCAAAGGAGTATACATTAAATTATTGGAGGCGAATCTGTTTATGTTTCAATTTTATCACGAGATTGATCTCAAGAGAGTGTTAGACGGCAGTCCTTGGTCTTTTAACAGAAAGGTGTTATTGCTAGCATGTATGCAGGAGAATGTAAATCCAAGGTGCATAACTTTGAACACCATCGATCTTTGGGTGCAGATCCATGATATGAAACCAGGGTTCATGTCAGAAAAAATAATAACGGTGATTGGAAATCAGATTGGCACTTTCATAAGCTCATGTCCTAACAACTACAAAGGGGTCTGGAGAGAATATATGAGAATTAGAGTCACTTTAGATATTGCAAAACCACTGAAAAGAAAGATGAAGCTTCGTCTGTCTGGCAACAAATGGAGTTGGATTACATTTAAGTATGAGAACGTCCCAACATTCTGTTTTATTTGTGGCATACTTGGTCATTTCGATAAGTTCTGCAGCAGGTTGTTTGAGGTCCCAGAAAATGAAATAGTCAAGCCGTATGGAGCATGGATGAGAGCCCCATTACGGCGTTCAAACATGTCTATTGGTTCCAGATGGTTGAGAAATGGTATAGACGATGACTCCTTCAATGCGGTGGAAGCAGGCGGCTCCTCTAGTTCGAATTTCAGAAGTGCAGTTAGGGTGGAGAAATCAGCTCCTCAAAACACGGGGGCAGTTGATGTCGAGCTACAAAAGGGGGATATGGCTAACACAAAATCAGGGACTAACGATTTGTTAGGAAATTCAAATGAAGGCAATATAGAGGTTGGAGGGAAAGTTTTTCAAGGAATAAAAAGTGTAATATTGGAAAATAAAAAAAGGAGAACGGACTCGGGTAATGAGAATGTGATGGGCCTAAGTACAGAAATAGAACATGGGTCAGATAGTGAGGATAGTATGGAGCCAAAAAACGGATATGTGGCGGGTTCCGAATCTCGGGCTCGCCTTTCATCATGACTACTTTAAGCTGGAATTGCCACGAGCTTGGGACCCCGTGGGCTTTTCAATTCCTTAAGGAACTAGTGTTCCAAAAGAAGCCCAGCTTAATCTTTTTATGTGAAACGTTATGTAAGAAAGAAAATGTAGAACAAGCCAAAAAAGCTATAGGATTCGAAGGGATGTTTGCTGTTGATTACCAGGGGCAAGGTGGAGGAATTGCGATGCTCTGGAAGAACAAAGACGAAGTCACTTTACAGTCTTACAGTAATAATCATGTGGACGTAATAGTAACTGTTAAAGATTGGAATCAGTTTCGCCTAACAGGGGTTTATGGTGAACCTAACAGGTCTAGAAGGAGAAGCACTTGGGACCTTATTCGTCATCTTCACTCCCAAAATCATATCCATTGGGTGCTAATCGGGGACATGAACGTCTTAGGACAAGTTGACAAGAGGGGAGGCAGATTATACCCCTCATGGTTGATTCATGGTTTTCAGGAAGCTTTGGACGACTGTGATCTTCATGACATGGAGTTACAAGGGTACCCATACACATGGGAGAGAGGTCATGGAACTGACAAGTGGGTGGAGATTCGACTAGATCGAGCACTAGCATCAACATCGTGGTCAGACATTTTCAAAGATGCTAGATTAGTTAATCTAAAGTGCTCAACGTCGGATCATTGTCCGATTCTTTTAGAACCAAAAACTGCAACTGTACCTTGAAATAGAAAGCTTAAATTCGAGAATGCATGGTTAAGGGAACCGGTATGCAGACAGATAGTGCAAGATTCTTGGAATAAATACGCTGATGTTTCTTTGTATGAAAAAACCAGTTCCTGCTTGGAGGAGGTCTCAGCTTGGGGTAATGAATTTACTGGTAACTTCAAACAGAGAATTTCTTATTGGAGAAAAGTTATCAATAGCACAAAAGGAAACAGAAACGAGGAAGCAGTCAGAAGATTTCGGGAGGCTTCTAAATCTTTAAATGAAACTCTAATCCAGCAAGAAGTCTTTTGGAAGAAAAGGTCAAAGCATTTGTGGCTTAGGGAGGGGGATAAAAATAGCAGATATTTTCATGCAGCGGCGAAAGCAAGAAGAAAGAGTAATCATGTAAATTCTTTGTTGAATGCAGATGGCAGCGAAGTCAATTGGGAAGGGGGGTTGGAAGATCTGATGGTGGAGTACTTCAATACTCTCTTCACAGCTTCGGATACAAGGTGGGGAGAAGTGGTTGATTGTATAACTAGTAAGGTGTCAACAGAACAAAACAACAGGTTAACTCTCTCAGTGCAGGAATGTGAAGTTAAGCAAGCCCTTTTCCATATGCACCTAGATAAATCCCCAGGGCCGGACGGAATGAGTCCTGGGTTTTATCAACGTTACTGGAGCATTGTGAAAGATGATATTAACAGTTTGGTTAGGCAGTTCTTTACAACTGGTAAGTTTGATACACACCTTACGGAGACAAATATTGTGCTGGTACCTAAAAAAAAATATCCTCAATACATGACAAAGATGCGTCCAATATCTCTGTGTAATGTATCTTACAAGATAGTATCCAAGGTGTTGGCAAATCGATTAAAAGAGGTGATTGATCATCTAATATCAGAGAACGAGAGCGCTTTCATCACAGGGAGATTGATATCAGACAACATTATGATCTTGTATGAAATCATGTATTACATGAAGAGAATGACTAAAGGAAAAAAGGGGTGGATGGCGCTCAAATTAGATATGAGTAAGGCCTATGATCGGGTCGAATGGGATTACATCAATGCAGTTCTGTACAAGGTGGGTTTTGATGAGGCAATTGTGAGCTTATTTATGGAATGTGTGAGGACTGCAACGTACAGAATTTCTCATGCAAGTTGGGAGTTTGGTAATATTGTGCCAGGAAGGGGTCTTCGTCAAGGAGACCCTCTATCCTCATACCTATTTCTCATCTGTATTGAAGGGTTCTCGGCTCTCATCAAGAAATATGAAGACATGGGTCTTATTCAAGGAATCAAAGTAGCTAGAGGAGCCCCTGCAGTCTCCCACATCTTCTTTGCTGACGACAGTTACATATACTGTCGTGCTACCAAGGAAAAGACAAATAATGTTATGCAGTTGCTGACTACATTTGAACAGGCATCAGGTCAAAAAGTTAATATATAGACAAGTCAAGTGTCTTTTTCAGCAGGAACGTGGGGGTAGAAACAAGGACGGAGATTCTGGACATTGTAGGTTTTCGGGAAGCAGACGTCAATACACAGTATCTGGGTTTACCCAACTGTATGGGTCGTAACAAGTCAGCAATCCTTGGTTATTTGAAGGAAAGAGTGCGTAGTCGAATCCAGAGTTGGGATGGCAAATTACTCAGTCAAAGTGGCAAGGAAATCCTTCTAAAAATAGTGGCTCAAGCAATACCAAATTACGCAATGAGTGTCTTTCTACTTCCAATTGAAATATGCAGAGAAATTGAAGCGCTTATGTGCAAATATTGGTGGAAATCTCAAAGAAAAACAGGTGCATTCATTGGATGAGATGGGAGAGAATGTGTAAATCAAAGTTGTATGGGGGTATGGGGTTTAGGCAGCTACAAGAGTTTAATCTTGCATTATTGGGAAAGCAGGGGTGGCGTTTAATAACTAAACCTGACAGTTTGGTTGCCAAAATATACAAAGCAAGATACTATCCCCATGGCAGTTTTGTGAGTGCAGTACTGGGAGCTAATCCTAGTTTTATTTGGAAGAGTATCTTGGCAGCACAAGACACTATAAAAAAAGGTGCAGGGTGGGAACTGGGACCACAGTGAATATCTTGAAGGACCCGTGGCTCCCGGATGAAATGAATCTGTATGTCAGTACAAGGAATGCAGCACTGGAAGATTAAATGGTCTCAAACCTAATGGAAACAGGTGAACAGAGGTGGGATTCAGACCTCATTGTAGACATGTTTGAGGATCGTGATAGAAATCTCATACTAGCAACTCCTCTCCATGATAACGAAGCTGACAGATGGTTCTGGAGAAAAGAAAACTGGGGTGTTACTCTGTCAAATCAGCTTATATTCTTATACAGGAAAACAAGCACATCAATGTTTCAGAAGAAGGAAAAATCTTTTGGAAAAGTTTGTGGAATCTACAGGTCCCTCCTAAAGTCAAAAACTTCATTTGGAGAGCCGTCAATAACTGTCTCCCTACTAAGGACCTGCTACGATTCAAGAAGGTGAACGTGAATGCCATGTGTAACATAGAGTATGAGAATATAATGCATATCTTAATTACTTGCTCTTTTGCAAAATCTTGTTGGACAGGTATTAATGTTTGTATCAATGTCGAGCCTTCACAATCATTTTGGCAATGGATAATGCATCAGTTTGACAGATGGGGTTCAGAGCAAAGAAGAATTGGAGTGATGGTTTGCTGGACTCTTTGGAAATGATCTAGTGTGGAAGCAGAAGGGTATGGAGATGAGTGAAGTTGTAGCTTTGGCAAAAGTGGTCCTTAGTCAGTGGCAAGCGGCTCAAGACAAGAATTTTAATCAGTTGTGGGGTTTGATAGATTCTGACGATGGTGACGGGCATTGGACTCTTCCAACAGGCAATAAGACTAAGGTAAATACCGACGCTGCAATTTTCCAAGCTTCTAGCTGTTTCTCCTTCGCATATGCGGCTAGAGATCAAGATGGCAAGTTGATAGAGGCTAGAACAAGCTGTAAACAAGGTCAGATTCAACCAGAGAGTGCAGAAGCTATGGGGATCCGCGAGGCTCTCAGCTAGATCAAAGATAAGGGTTTAACAGATGTGATTGTGGAAACTGATTGTTTGGTAGCAGTGCAGGCTATCAGATCAAGCAAGCATATGATGTCTTATTTTGGGAGAATTATTCAACAATGCAAAAGCTTATTATCAAAGCTTCAAGACAAAGGTATAACCCTTAGATTTGTCAAACGGTCCGCCAATGGTTTAGCTCATCATTTGACGAGTTGTAGTCATTCTATTTTTGATCGTATTTGGGGACCAAATGAGGTCGACCCTGATTTAATCCATGTACTTGAGAACGATTTGAAGTAATGATATGTTTCTCTTTCTTGGCAAAAAAAAAAAAGTTATAAAATAAAAATATTTGTTATGAGTTTAGTTTAAAAAAGTATCTTTTATTTGATATTACATTTTTTTTTCAAAATTCATTTTTTGTTTTATTATGCCCATGGACATTATCTAACTTTAAAAAGTATTTTTTTTTATCAATTTTTATTTTTAATTTAAGTAGAAAATCAATTTAAATAACGGCTTAAAACCCTGGTCAAACATTTGGAACCGTCACTTATATATGTACTCCCTCTGTTAGTTTGTTAACATTTAAAACACAGATTCCGTGTACATGGAAAAAAAATTATTTTTGTGAAATAAATTTAAATATTAAATTTTAATGATAAATTTTTTAAAGCTATACATTTTATATATTTTGAAATACATGCAAACCCTTTCTTTCAAATAATAGCCAACGGAGGGAGTATTTATTTATTTACAGCAAATTATTAAAACATTATATTATTGCATACATGGTTGTCATCCGAGATGGATCTCGAAATATACATAAAATGATACTCTATCCAATATTACTCCTGTATATAACTGGTAGGTGGTTTTATTGATTGACTAGACCTAACTGTGTGAGGTGATGGTGCATGATATCATGAGCATGATCATCAAACATGGGCCTCTCTCTTTGAATCCAACGCCCATCTTTCGTTCTGGTCATCCCTTTATTCTCATCTTGTCTCCAATGCGGTGGAATAAAATAGTGATCTTTTAGAAAATCACACGCCTTGTTCACCAACGCAATGTCCCTTCCTGTTGCCAACACAAATCTATGCCCTCTCCCATGGTACCTGAACATTTGAATGTACAAAACAAGGTTATTCATATTGTTTTTATACCTCGTATCTCTTCAGCTTCATAAAATGTTACCTTTTGATGATTCATGAGATTGCGGGTGTACAATAAATTATAATGTTCGATTTTGTTATTTATCTGTATAATTCAAAGCAAATATAATAAAGTAAGTCAAAGAACACAACATAACTTTCATATAGTATTGTGGACTTCTTAAACCAATTATAGACCTGTAATTTGTAATATGTAAAACGCCCTTTGACTACACATGTGTGAAATAATTATTGAATTTTCTTATATTACAGTCTTTCACATCTTATCATGAATTTGACTAATATTTGAGGTCATGTTGCCCACCATTGTTATACTCTATTAGTGCTGCATGACATGCCCATAAACTATTCAAACTAATAAAGAAAATAAAAACAATTGTAAGATCATGATATTCAGTTTCCCAAGCTCTGTGTAGGATGCTAAAAAGACAAATGCCTTTGATTTGAATATTGATTTTTGTCATACTTTTTAAACCAGAAATTGAGATTTTGTCCGAGCAATATCTTCTTGAATTATTATTATAGTATCCATTGTTTATTAGTACTTTCTTATCTTTCCAGTTTCTTGTGTGCAGAACTAGTTTCATACTTAACTGAATGACAACATTAACTCTAAAAATAGCTCCCCCCACACATCTTCCTACAACTTCCTTAAAAGAAATCTCCCTCAAGCACCTCACATCTCTCTGCTGGGAAAGTCACTGACTTTACGTACTAACCAAACTAAACATACCCAGTATATCCCGCTCCGAATAAGATCTATAGAGTGTAAAATTTATGCAATTTATACCCCTACCATGCTTTCATGAAGACTTTCGCCTTTAGGTGTGATAAGTAAAATAATGGACGATAAATATACTATGCGGTAATATTAAACTATTGAAGTTTCGATTCTTTCTAAGTAACAATTTCCAATAATTTTGGTTAAATCTAACCAAAACTTGATTAAAGTTGAAGTAAGGAAATAAAACTAACCCGTCAAGTAAATGCAGGTGAGCCTCCAAGTTATGAGCACAAACCATATCAGCATTTTGTTTCAAGAACGGAGAGTTCTTGTGATCCAACGCCAATTCGACTCCAATGTGCGAGTAACTCCACGGTGATCCTTTCACAAACTTCATCAACATTGCAGGCGAAGCTTCATTAAAAATCATTCCAGGTGCCTTTGGCACCATGTCATGAACATTAACAACCCTCAATACCTTTACCCCCAGCAACTCAACCCTTTCTTTGAATCGAACATTTCCGACTCTGGGACCTGAAAATGAAAAAACGGATACCGGTATAGCCCGAGTATCAGCCATCACATTTATACCCGTTTCGACAATATCATAAGCACTTAATAATGCAAGTGCACTCCCTAGGCTATGACCAGTTATTGTAATGCTCATTTCCTCATTGGAGTACATTTCTGTCAGTCTCTTGATTTCAGCCAAGATTTGTTCTCGGGCTGAGTACTTGCAGAACTTACAGTTCTCATCTTTATCGGTGTAAAGATCGAGAAACCCCGATTCGACTTTAACATCCGAATCAGGGCACGGAATATTCTCCGACGAAATTGGTCTCAAATAATCCATTAAATCTGCAATCCATTCTAGCCGTGTAACAGTGCCTCTCCATGCAACTGTTATATCTCTGCGACCTAAACGTTTCGATAATTCGTCATTTGAGACCGCGACGTAGCCAATCCAATTAGCATTTTTGCTCCAAACTTTAGGCCACCTTGATTTCTTGAAAAAGTTTGGTAAATTAATATTAGACGTCGCATATAAATACCGTGACACATCGTAACCCTGGTCCGGAATGTTTAAACCTTGAAAAAAATTGTGCCGATTAAATCTACAGCTTCCACAGTACTTGGAAAATGGATCAAAATCGAAACCGTCATAACAAGCTTGTGCCATTTCCCCATACCTGCAGTGGCATAACCAAAAATTTATATACGTTAAGTTACCAGTTCTTCTAAAACGTGTACAACAGAAGTTCAGTACAAGAGACATACCTGATAAGTTCCGTTCGTAAAAGAGGATCCATTGGATCAAGCAACCCAACCCAATCATCTTCACCATGAATTTCTCTCCAACAATCAGATAATTTCCTTCCATCTTGTTCTTGCTTTTTTGTAACTGCAGCTTGTTTTGCTTCACCATTAAAGACAAACTTGCTTTTATGAAGTTCATGAGAGACTAAAGATGCAAAAACCACACTTTTTCTAGATACAACTCGAGCTATAGATTGCTTTGGAAACCTTTTCTGTAACTTTTGACCAAAAAATGGTAATAAAACATAATTTTTTGATGGCTTATAGGGAAGAATGCCAAGATTGCATATAGAAACTGCCATAGATCAAATTTTTTATTGGAGCTGAACTTCTTGAATATAGATATTAATATATGTTTGGCTATAATTGTACAACTTTTTTGAATGAGATTGATGAGCTCAAAGGAAAGTCCAGTTGCTTTAATCTATAGTAACTTAGCGAGGCACTAACTAATAATTATATAGGATGACCTACTGGCTTTCTTGTATGTTGTCGACATGGGGAATACATAAACAAATGTACTCCGTCCGTCCCTATTTACATGTTCATTTTGTTTTTTTAGGAGTCAAATTGACCAATATTTGATTAAACATTATGAATTATCTATTTATTATTTGAAAAAACTAAAAGTTACGTATAAAACTAGACAACATGCTCTTTTTAATGATGTAACTTATTCTAACTTTTGTAATTATATAATATGTAAAAATCTTAGTCAAAATAAAGTCAATTTTACTAGTAAAAGTCAAAATGGACATTGGGACGGAGGGAGTATATACGTGTATTGACACAGAGTAGTCTTATATTTTATTTACACGTTTGTCTTTGAAAATCTACAAGTATTTATATATTTACATCAAAAAATTTCTTGGAAATATAATTTTGCATCCAAATTAACACCAAGAACATTAATAATCATAATGTGTACAAAATATTTGCATGACAATAAATGACATGAATGTATAATGTATTAATTTTAGTTAAATTTGATCTTAATTTTAATAAAATTATTTTTTAAAACTTAATTAATATGATAAATATAGCACAAATATTTAAATTAATACTAATATAAATTAATAAAAATGTATAATAGTATAATTTCTAAAATTAGTTGAGGATCGGAAGTCACAATGGTATCTTCCTTTCTACACGTAGTAACATGTGAAGGGCATGATCGCAATAAATATTCAAGGTTGTTGCAGCCTGTCTTAAATTATTTGTCCTCATTTTTACTCTGCATTTAACCACGTGCTTGTTAATTTATGTTTATAAATTGAATTCGGGTCATGGATTATTACTTGTGTTCGTCTCTTCTATAAACTCCCTCCATCCCAATACGTTCATTTTGACGTTTGACTAGTTAACTTTATTTTGACTAAAATTTTCATATATTATATAATTACAAAAGTTATAATAAGTTATATTATTAAAAAGATCTTATTGTGTAATTTAATATGTAATTTTTAATTTTTTAAATAATAAATAAATAATTTGTAATGTTTATTCAAATATTGGTTAATTTGACTCCTAAGAAAAATAAAATGAACATGTAAATATGGAGGAGGGAATATAATATAATGAAAATTGTTGCTTAGTTAGTGGATGGAATACAGATGTCACATTGTTGTTGTTAATGGGAATTGAACCCAAGAACTCTAGGTGTAAAATAACAACCTAGAACCTAGACCATTTAAGCTAGAGACTCATTTTGTTG
>PHNY01107816.1:4203-16602 GCA_003724115.2 Anethum foeniculum | reverse complement strand
AAAGACAACTTTAGTCTTTTCAAAACATAAAACATTTGTCTATTCTGTATTTAGAACAGTGAGAACATTTATATAATTTAAGAACCAACATTTGGATATGTAAAAGCATTTAACTATTCTGAACATAGAATAGTGAAAGTGTACTAGCATTATCAGATGTAACCATTTTGATACGTAAAACATTTAGAATGAATGAGGAATACTTGCCTTTGGTCCTTAGCAATTACGCATGCTCAACTAATCACAATTATCTTATTTTTCTGTTTTCCGACATCACCATTCAACTTTACTCTTGATCCCACTGTGTGGTCTTGATCGTCTCAAACGACCCGTATCTATAATCAACAAGATACAACTTTAATCGTCTAAACATTAACTACTCGACAGACTGCTCACTTGCAACTCTATCGCCTACCCATACGAGAACCCCTAATACGGAGTAATCACAGACATCAAATTATCACATGACTCTTAACCAGTTAAACACATAAACATGTATTGCACGTAATCACATAGTTCATATAACACATAACTCAATTCCTCAAAAGATTTGGCTCAAGGTCTTTAAAACAAAAATCTGGTCAAAACACAACTTTTCGATCAACAACTAACTCAGAATTAATTATAAAAGACTCGACCTTTTGATAGAAAAGGAATTGGGTTTCAAAAGTATTTTTAACGAAAGCGAAATATTTTTCTGAGTCCATAGGCGTCTGTCCCGTTAAAAACGGACAAACGGTCTATTTATTATCAATAAAATAAGAATAAATCAATTAATAATAATTTTAATTGATTATTCAATATTTTAAAATTTTACAAAAGCTGAAAATAATTTCTTAGACTTTATTTGACTCAATTATAAATAAATATATTTTATTTAACTATTTATAAATAAAATTAATTGATTAAATGAATTAATCAACTAATTATATAAATAAATAATTAACCAACATAAATTGTAAATAATTAATCAAATTTTGATTTTCGAAAGTAATACAAAGATAACTTAGTAGATTTTGAAATAAAAATCAATTTTTTGAACAAAAGAAATCATTTCTGATTTATTTTATAAATAAAATTCTAGAAACATATTTTCAGAAATAGGTTTGAACTCAGGAGGATCAAACGACAGTTGACTGAAGAACGTTGCCGGAACACGAAGAACAGGCTGCCGGAATCTGGGCACCCCAGAAACCGGCGCCGTTCCGGTGACCGGAAAACGTCCCCTGCCAGGCTCCGTTTGGAGTCTACACAACTCGGTTTCTTGCGGTTTTTGGTTCGATTGCAACCTACGACACACCAGCAATCCATAGCAACCAACAACAGTGTCAACCAAACATCGATCTTCTAATCCGGCCAAAACTCGAAGAAACTTCCGGCGAAACCTGAACTTACGCAAACAACAACAATAATCAACGATTTACACACGGAAATAAAGCTGATAATCTTACGAGCATATTCAGTTAATCATAATCAATAAACAACTATCCTTCATGCCGGAAAATTGGTACAAAACTACGACCAGACCCTCGAACTCGTCCAACAATTCTAGCAATTAAACGATATAATTCTAGGCTTGAATTGACTGCAATTTACGGGGAGAAGCTATATATAACAACAGATTTCATGGAGCATCACTATAAAAGAAACCCCCAAATCGATTAGAAACCACGAAGAACCCTAAATCTGAAATTGAAAGATTTACCGATTGTTTGAATGATTTGGAGGTAGAAACAGATAGAGAATGAAATTCTGGTCAGTTTGATTACTTATACGCCAAATTTGGAGATCACTAACACTCTCAACCATTGATTTGATCTTCGACCAGGCTCAAGAACATAATTTCAGAGAAATTATCGATTTTTTTATTTATTTTTGAAATTTTTCTGATTTTTGTATATAATCATCATGATTAATTTACTATTTATACTTTTAGAAAATTAGTACCCCTAAAATTATTTGGAGCCTAATTATATCATTTAAAAGAAATAATTAGCCCAAAATTAATAATTAACGGGGAATAATTTTATTTCAAANGTCAAAATTCCCCAAAAATTACGAACTTTCCAAAAATGCGAGAATATACAATATTTAAAAATCCCACGATTTTATAAAAATAAAAACATGAATTTGTGGCTTTAACGTCCCGATAGGGGCCTGGTTCGATAATTATTTGGAAAACGAAATATTTCCTAAATTTATAATAAACCCCGAAAATAATTATAAAACATACTGACTCGCACAAAACGAGATAAAACACGTACCATTTAGCATACGCTATTCTAAACGAGTCCAACTAACGTATAATTTCATACAAATGCATTTTAAACACGCAATAAATATCCGTAAATATCCCGGTCCTTACGGGACCACGGATAATAATTACCACACAATATTTTTGAACCAGAAATATTTTTAAATAAAATTAACACATAATATTGTATTTAACACATAATTAAATGATCACAAATATTCCAAGTTCCACATAGAATATTTTTATATTTTCAATAAATAAAATTTTGACGCGGATAAAATATCATTTCGATCTCTAATATTTTAAAACAAATTCAATTTACCGATCTTAAGAAAACGGTCGACTTTTAATATATTTGTTTAAAATTTGTAAGAGTATTTAAAAATATTTTCATAACTCGACATAAATCAACACAACACTTAACAATTAACATATTGACCCATTTAAGGACCAAAAAAAATAAATTAGACATGAATAAAATATCCATAATTTTATTCCCTCCAAATTATAAAATCACATAAAACCTTTGAATAATTATTTTCATAAATTCTGAAATTAAGGGATATTACAGTAAAAAATGTTTTTATCTATCAGTTACGATAAAATAATTTATAAATTTTCTTCTATTTCGTCCAAATACGACAACTACAAAATATTTGTAACCGTAGATAAAAAAAAATGTGTTACATTAATTTGTTTAATTTATTTAAAGTTTTTGGTGCTTTTACTTTCAACCCTTGTCCCATTATACAACTTTCCTTTAAAAACAAAATTTTTTGTTCTAAATTACTTTTCCCTACAATTTTTTCATACAGGTTTAAGGATAATTATTTAAAATTAATTCTATATATTATTATTTTCAAGATTTGACTTTTTTAAACTTAATTCTATTCTTATTTTTCGAAACTATTCTATGATGATAAAATAAGTTATGGATTTTCTTTTATTTCGTCAAAATATGTCAGGTACAACAACTTTTTTAACTTAGCCCGTAGACAAGCAATTGTGTTATATATTTACTTGTTTAAATTTATTTTACTTTTTAGGTGCTCTTACTTTATACTCGGTCCATCCGATTATCTACTTTTCTTTTGAAAAAAAAAACTTATTCCAAATTACTTTTTCATATTTTTGTGAATTTGTACCCCTTAGACGTAGCACAAAAGATTATATATTTTCTCTTATTTTGTCGACAAATTTTCCTATTCTTCCCTTTTCTTGGTCCTTTTTGGGAATTCATGTGAGATTGTTATAAACCGTTATAATCATAACTTTGATACTACTTGTTTGACTTGTTAAGCATACCTAACTTTACATTAGTATGATGCTGTTCGTTCCGAGTCAGGCCCGCACGAATTTGTTTTTGGCACATTTCAAAAAGTCTTATACTAAAAGAAATATCTGGATGCTTATATGTAACAATCTACCCAACCCATAGACGATGTGGGACATCCCCTAACAATCTCCCCTTAAAACATCGAATTCGATAAATGTCGGATCTGTCACCTTAATGTGTTTGATCTAACTTCCCATATCAGAATCCTTCAGGCTTTCTAGCTCTCCTTATGCCTATACTGGAAGGTCCACCTGTGTTGCCCTTAAACCCATCTTGCGGTAGCACACCTGCCTCTTCATAGGCCTACCTGTAAGCCCATTTGAGACTATTAAGATCGTTGCAAATCTGGCTCTCATATCACTTGTTGGATTTGCTAAGCAAACTCTACATTAGTATGATATTATTCGCTTTAGGCCGAGCACAAATTTATTTTTGTGCACGTTCCAAAAGACCTTATACTAATGGAGTTATTTGAATGCTTACATGCTAGCAATCTGCCCTACCCCAAACGGTATGGAACAACTCATACGGATTAGTGAAAAGTATTAAACAATTAATATTTTTTTTAATATACATAAATTTTTCAAAAAAGATATGTAAAACGAGACAGAGTTGATAATTTATGGAGAAAATATTGAAGGATGTTTTATTAATAAAACTCCCATGTTCTAATATTTTTCCAACAAATTTCAAAACAAAACATAACAATTTACAAATCTAGACATAGATAAATATAAAAACAAACAAATAAAACATGATCACCTTTAAACAACCTTTGTAGCTTAGCTAAACCGCCGTAAAAACAGCCTACCTTCCTCCCCTACTAAAGTTACCATTGACCATTTCTTTACTGCGCACGACTCCCAATAATTTCCATCTTTTACCGTGTCCTCCCCTGTGTTGTCATGCACAAAAAAAGCATAGTAAATTTTGCACGCACATCAATGCTGGCTGTCAGTTTTTTACCCTCATAGATTTCTCCGCTGCACTCACAACTACTACTGTTCTCACCCATTTATTACCACTGACCTCACTCACTTTAATCACTCCACTTAAAAACACACACAAACACATGTACTATGTGCATGTCACATGTGTGTACAAATAAACGTAGCAACTTTTCACTTCACTTTTGTCAACACTGACACAAAAGTCTGAGTGGGTTCCTTCCCTTTCTTCTCTCCGGCCATCATTTCGCCGGAATTCTGACCGTAAAGTTCATCGGAAAATAGTAGATTTTGTTTAATAATTTTTTTAGCTTTATATGAGTTATATGTATTGTATTTACATTGTTTTTGATATTAAAATTATGTTTCAGGGCAGAGAAAAAGAAGGGTAATTTCTTTGGATAATTCACTGCTGGTGGTGTTGCTTTTTGGTATAATCTAGCTCCCCTTTTCATGTTTTTAGTTATACCTCTAGTTGTGTGTATAGATTCTATCTGCCATTTCTTTGCTTCTTGTGTGTGTGTTAAAATTTTATATATTTGTTTAAGTGAAGTATCTATGTTTTTACTCAAAATAGAGACTGTTACTGTGTTACAGATTCATATGACAAAAGTGGTATATATAATTGTTTGATTATGTGTATTTTTATTTGATTCTTGAAGTGAAGTATCTGTGTGTTAGTATAAATTTTTTACTTAAAGGAGGAACTGTTACTGATTCATGTAACAAACAGGGTAAAGAAAGATTGAATCTTTTCTGATTATGGAGTTATTAAATTACTTATTGTTTTTGTGGTAAGATGATATGACTTTTACTTTGAGTATGATTTGTGTTTGCTTGTTTTGGTAAAAATCAAGAATTTAAGTGGTATGTATCAGTTACAGCAGTTTAAAGTATGACTTAACTTTATTGAAAATTGACTAATTTGGTCTGAAATTTACTAATCAGCACAAAATAAGGTTGATTAATAGTGATTTTGAATTGTTGGTGCTGGTTTAGTGGGTTTTATAATCATGACTCTTGTTTGTTGATTTGTTACATTTCCTGGTTTCTGGTTTCAGATTGGTTGAGACCTGTGACTATCGTGTGTTACATTAATTTGATTACTTGTTGATTTAGTTTAAATGTTAAGGATATACCCTGGTTAGTTGATCTGGATCGGTGTAAAGCTAATTTGTTGAGTATCTTCCACATGGTGAAACATTGCTAGGGGTGTTGCGCTTCACGGTGATGTGTATATGTGTTGTATTATATTTGACAAGACAGATTATTCTAAACCAGAATTCTTGCTAATTATTAAGAGAATGCAGGTTGGAACGTCATGAGGAGACGGAGTTTACATCAAAGCACTCATCCATTTAATCCAAAACGTAAGTATAAGCATCAAGGTCACATACAGTGGCATTAAGAAATGAGCAATCTATGTCTTTTTTACATTATGCTTCTCACATGTTGGCGATGATGCATACAAGATCTCAACTTTGTGTAATATAATTCTAACACTTTCTCCAGTTTTATTTAAATTTAATTTTTGACCAAATTAAGGGTGATTTCTCTTTATCCTGGAGCAACTGATAGCAAATCTAAAATGCCAAGATGCATACAAGAATTTAAAAATATCTGCTCCACTTGCCCCAACTTTCGAGTAGTCTAATCTTTAACACTTGCTGCAAATATTGTTTAGTGAAGTTTCAATAACAAACTAAAGTGTCTTCTCTTTAGCCTGGATCAATTAATTTCTAGTTTCGGAGACCATCATCGAGTAACATTGTTTACAGAATTACAGTTGAAGCCTTACTTGACCTAATGGCTTTCCAACATTTTAATACACTCTAGTTGCTCTTTAACTTCTGATGCATGAAAATTTATTTTGTTTGAAACATAGATGTACTTTCATAGTCATTTAGAGGATAAATGAAGTGAATTGTCAAAATTTTGGAGATGTGGTAGAACCAGATTGTGTGCCTGATATTCTTGCTGTTGTGGTATAAGAGAGTCTATTCATTTAATGCAGTAGAGTATTTGATTGATATTACTGTTTTCCTAACATTAGTTGTAGCTTGTTATACAAAGTCTCTCTGTCTCAGTGTGTATGCATTTGTACTTTTGCTGACTTGAGAGTGTTTTACAGCTTTTGAGGCATATTGGGGCGACTCATGGCAAAATGTAGAGCGCTTAAGCATCAAGGATGGGTCCATAAGAATGCATGTTATAGATGATGATTCAGTGATTGAGGTGCAGATTCCCATTTCAAATGTTCGAATAAGGCCTAGAAAAGCAGCTGCTATTGATTGTACATGTTTTCTACGACCTGGAATTGATGTCTCTGTGCTCTCAATACCTCAACGGACAGAAGAAGAAGATACAGAAGATATAGAAAATTCACCAGCTGAAGATCTAAAGCCTGTAAGTCCCTTTTAAAATTTACGTATTATCTCGGTTCTATAATTTGAGATACATATAAAATTTGTAAACTATAGAGTAGTAAAAAGTTTATAGTATGCACATTACATAATAGAGTAGCTCCTAATGTGCCATCACTTTAGGTAGGCTGAAGGTACAGCAAGGTTTTATAAGAAATTCCACTAGTATGAAGCTGCTCATTCTAAATATACTGATTATTTCTTGTGATACTGTTATTACCGTATCGGTGTTGGGAACCAAATTGAAATTTAGTATCCTTGTAAACAACAGTTTCACCAATGTATCAGTAATTTGAAGTTGTGTAAGTTCTACTAAGAGTGATGAAAGTTCTGTAGGAAAAAGCTTATTAATGTCCATACTTATTTGCTAAGCATGCATCAAATTGTGCTGATTTACTTGGATGTACTTGAGATTTTCCATAATTCTATGGATATGTGTGGGCACATGTCCACACCAGTGAAATATCCATAAATTCATTTACGTACCTCAAGCACTGGTGGAGTGAATTATAGAAGTTTTTCCCTTGGTGTTCACTGCTTGTACACACTCTTTTTTTCTTACCGTATTAAACCTGTTAGATACATCAGCATGGTATCTCTTCAGTGCTCCTTCATACTGTTGTAGATAAACAGTATATAAAAATGATATTGAATTTGTTTAGTGATCTGTTTATTCTTCTTGTTCAGGTGTGGCTTGATGCTAAAATAAGTTCTATAGAGAGGAAACCTCATGAAGATGACTGCGCTTGCACATTTTATGTTCAGTTCTATGTGACACAAGGCCCTATCGGTATGATAAAGAAAGCACTGTCGAAAGATATCACCACGGTGCAGCTTGAAAAGATTTCCATTTTTCAAAAGCTCGAAAAGAATCCTTGTGAGGATGAACTTTACCGTTGGAAGTTCTCTGAGGACAGTACATCACGTCACATGTTTAAATTGTTTACAGGAAAGTTTGCATCTGATCTGACATGGTTACTTGTTACATCTGTTGCCAAGCAACTTGCATTTGATGTGATTTCGCTTGAAGGCCGCATTGTCTATCAGATATGGGATGGAGATAGCCATGCATATTCTCAAAATTCGGAGAAGTGCTCAAAGGCCGTGACTTTCAGGCTAGAAAATGGAACTCTGGTCCCGATCATCGTTTCATTTGTTCCAACTGATGACCAGAATATGACACCTGATGCTGAACTGAATGACTCTGGACCATTGTCTTTGTACGATGTAATGGATTTGCGGCGCTCAAAGCGTCGGAATGTGCAACCAGAGCGTTACCTGGGTTGTGATGAACTGCCAGATCCAGATATTGATATAAGCCGTATAGGTCTAATCAGGGAATCTAAATTGGAATATGAAGATATTCCTCTGGCATTATCTGTCCAAGATGATCATGCACACAAAACGGACAGACATAGAACAGATGGACATAAAACCGACAGGCATGAGGAGATGGACAACATAGTCAGCTCTTACAGAAAAGAAGTTTTCGATAGCTTACTTAATAGCCAGAGGAACAATCAGCAAATGGAGTTGAGTTCAGATTCATCTGATGAAGAAGAGATATATGTGAATGATGAAGGAGAACATCCATCTCAACGTGCAATTGTTCCTGTGTCTACCAACAACGGTTCTGGTGCCGGTGAAGCTTACCCTCTAGCCACTGAAGTTTCTGGAAATAGTGCAGCAGACATCAGTAAAATAGTTTCTAAGTATTACAGTGATAGATCAAGTAATGGAGATGGGAAGAGAACTTCCAGGACTTACTACTCCAGAGTGGAACTAAAAAAGAAGAAAAAACCCCCGGTCAACTATTCTTTAGTGCACAGCGGATGGGGGTGGAAAGCTGCATACAAAAAGTATCCCAGAGCAAAGAGGATGCGTTCTACTGTTACAGATTGGCAGAACATTTATGACAATACAAGATCAACTTCTTCACGAAGAGCCTTTAGTGCAGGTGTTTACAGGGAGATGATAAGAAGATGCATGACAGACATAGACTCTGTTGTCAGTCAAGAACAACCACCGATTCTTGATCAATGGAAAGAATTTCAGTCAATGAACTCGTTGAACGAAAAAGACAGGGAGAAGAATAAGGACAGGGATGAAAATCAGGAAGAGATACCGGAGAATCCTGAGGATACCAGTGAAGATGAGATTTCCGAAATTGACATATTGTGGAAAGAAATGGATATGGCCTTGGCATCGGCATATCTTCTTGATGACGAGGTAATAATTTCATTACTTGCGATCTTACATTGTAATGTTCCTTTTTTTCTAATCAATTTTGTTGCGCTACATATAAAAAGGTAGAATTGAAAAAATTCTTGTCACCTGCATTTGTACTGCAATGTGATTTGTATTGTTATTTTGGGTTTTGGAATGTTTGCAGGGTATATTACCAAACAGAAACAAGATACCTTGTTCAAAGCATGAATTTCAGATTTTAATATTTACATATGCCTACTTGATAATGTTACTTGATTATTAATCTGGAGGATGATTTTGCGCTTGAATTTTCAGGATGACGAAGTCCCCAATGAAACTAAAAGATCAAACGGCCGACAAGTTTGTCAGCATGATTACAGACTAAATGAAGAAATTGGTATCATATGTCGCTCGTGCGGTTTTGTTTGTACCGAAATTAGATATGTCTCCTTGCCATTTGTAAGTACTTTTAATATTTGAAATGCCAAAAAAAACCTAATATATGTCGTTACTTTTAGTTGCACATGCCTTGTAGTCAATTGATGTCTCAGTGTAGCTTCTACTCGTGGAAATTTCTTATGCATAGTACCTAAATAAACAATTGTGTAACATATATATACATTCATAATTATGTCAAGTTTTTTTAGCTCAATATAGCCTGTAATTTAGACTTTGTTGTGGTTTACGAACATGTTCATTCTCACAACTCGGTTCTTTTATATGTAGTTCCCATCACAAAGCTGGACCACGAGCAAGCATGCACGAAAGGAAGAAAAGGAAAATGTTTCAGAGAGTAAGCAGGAGGAGACAAAGGAATTTGATAATATTTCTATTCCTACAAACTCTGACACATTCTTATCAGAAGACAAAGACAGTGTTTGGGCCTTGATACCTACCCTCAAAGATAAGTTGCGCTTCCACCAAAAAAGAGCATTTGAGTTTCTTTGGCGGAACCTTGCTGGTTCAATGATACCAGCACAGATGGAGTCGGCACGTCATAATAGAGGTGGTTGTGTCATTTCTCATTCTCCTGGTGCTGGGAAAACATTGCTGATCATTGCATTTTTAGAGAGTTACTTGAAGCTATTCCCAGGAGCAAGGCCTTTGGTACTTGCACCAAAGACAACCTTATATACTTGGTATAAAGAAATACTGAAGTGGGATATTCCTATTCCAGTATACCAAATCCATGGTGGTCAGACATACAGAGGCGAAGTGTTAAGGCGTAAAGTGAAACTTCCTGCTGGGCTTCCTCGCAATCAAGATGTATTACATGTTTTGGATTGCCTAGAAAAAATACAGAGGTGGCTTGCTCATCCGAGTGTCCTTCTCATGGGTTATACCTCATTTCTAACTTTGACCCGAGATGATTCAAGCTACACTCATAGGCAATATATGGCCCAAGTATTACGAAGATGTCCAGGTATCCTAATACTTGATGAAGGACACAACCCGAGAAGTACTAAATCTCGATTACGGAAAGGTTTGATGAAAGTCGATACAGACCTGAGAGTTTTGCTCTCTGGTACGCTGTTTCAAAATAACTTTGGAGAATATTTCAACACCCTTTGCTTAGCAAGACCTAATTTTGTCAATGAAGTACTAGATGAACTTGATCCAAAGTTCAGGAAGAAGAAGAAAGAAATATCACACTTTTCCCGGGAAAATCGAGCAAGGAAAGTCTTTATTAATGAAATATCTGGGAAGATCAATTCTGATATAAGCGAGGAAAGAGTTCATGGTCTAAATATTTTGAAGAATTTAACAAACGAATTTATAGATGTTTATGAAGGTGGAAGCTCCGACAGCCTTCCTGGTCTACAAATTTATACTTTGATGATGAAGTCTACAAAAATTCAACAAGACATTCTGGAAAAACTTCAGAATCAAAGGCCTATATACAAAGGGTTTCCTTTAGAACTAGAGCTTCTAATCACTCTTGGATCAATACATCCCTGGTTAATCCGAACCACGGCATGTGCGGGTAATTATTTTGATTTGGAGGAGTTGGACGCTCTTGAAAAGCTCAAGTTTGACCTCAAATTAGGTTCAAAAGTAAGATTTGTTATGAGCCTTGTTCCTCGGTGTCTGCTCAGGAAGGAGAAAGTTCTGATATTTTGTCACAACATTGCCCCAATTAACCTATTTCTTACAATATTTGAGAGGTTCTATGGCTGGCGAAAGGGTGAAGAAATTCTTGTACTTCAGGGGGAACTTGAACTCTTTGAAAGAGGAAGAGTGATGGAGAAGTTTGAGGAGGCGGGAGGACCGTCAAGGGTTATGCTAGCTTCCATCTCAGCCTGCTGTGAAGGGATCAGCTTGACTGCTGCATCAAGAGTCATCTTACTCGACTCGGAGTGGAATCCTTCTAAAAGTAAGCAAGCTATTGCACGAGCTTTTCGTCCCGGACAGGATAAGGTTGTGTATGTGTATCAACTACTGGCTACAGGGACTCTTGAAGAAGAGAAATTCAAGAGAACAACATGGAAGGAGTGGGTTTCAAGTATGATATTCAGTGAGGAGTTTGTGGAGGATCCTTCTCAGTGGCAAGCACTTAAGATTGAAGATGAACTCCTGGGAGAGATGATAGAGGAAGATCGAAATTCGTTGTTCCACCAGATCATGAAGAATGAAAAAGCTTCAAATGGTTTGATGAGGGTTAGAGACTAATGCCTTCCAGCCTTTGAGGATATAAAACTCTTCATATGGTTAGGTTTTCTCTTCAACTCCTGTCTCTTTCATGTTCTACATTTTGTTATCAGCTAATTCTCTTGCGAGCAAGAGCCGAAAACCAAGGTACCTAGTTGTTTTAGTGCAGTGTTCTAGTACAATGCTGTGTTTGATAAAACTGTATCAAAAACATGGCATGTATGTTCTAGTATGAAGTTATTTTACTGTTTTTATTGTGGAGATACTCTGGACATGTTTGTTTTCTGGAACTATAACTTCTAGATTAAAAGCTAGTAATTTTCTCCAGCTTTACATTTTATCTGATTTTTAAGTATTTTCATTGATCAAATTTGTGGTAAAAAAATAGTTCACAGCCGTTTAAGAAAAAGGTACAGTAGTGTTGCATGAGTTTATTTTATTAGTTCCTTGTTTATCTTATTTGTTTGTTGGTGGTTCATGAATCATGATTAGTGATTACCGGGAGATGGACGTTCTGAGAAATCTGAGTACTAATGACAAACACAACATACACAACAAAAATAAGTTACTGTACTTGAGTTA
>PHNY01107717.1:462-12538 GCA_003724115.2 Anethum foeniculum | reverse complement strand
TTCTTCCAGATGGAATTCTTAGGCTTGACACTGTTTACAGAAAAAGACTCCAGTCTGCTCTTTTGACATTTTTACAGACTTTAAATGTTACAAGTACAAAATACAAATTAAGATTACAATATAACTTACTCAGGGTTGTCAATTTGACTTAGTCTTGTTAAAGTACAGGCATGCCTTGCACAACACAAAACCATAATCGAACCCAAATCCATATCCAAAACCGAACTCAAGTAAATCTAATCCTAAACTAAACGAAAACTGAATCCAAATTCAAATCACGCAAAGAGCCAATATGTCTAGAGCACCAAATAAACTAAAACAATCCCATGAAGAACCAATTGTGCTTAGAGGACCAAATAAAGTAAACCAATCCTACGAAGGGTCAATGTGCCTAGATTACCAGATTAAAAAAAAAAACAAAAGGCAAAGAAGGTATACAAATGTGCCTAAGGCTACTTCCATCATAGATCACGAGAAAGAGAAAAGAAGATGAGAGGCAAAGAAAGCGAAAAAAATAATATTATCAATGAGTCAATATCATCAAAGAGAAGGAAACATAGAATATGTGTGAGAGTCCCAACCAAAACAAAATGAAACCATCATAAACAACTTAATCAAAAGCAAATCTTTACCCCCGAAAAAAACAGCAATTGCGATTAAAACTGAAAATCATCCAAAAAAAGTAACCGATTTGGAGATACATATTCTAAACTCAACATGAGGAAGCCATCATGATCAACTCTCCATCAACCTATACCGGATCGAAGCAACCTAACTCTTGATACCATGAAAAAATAGAGGGAAGAGATAAAAATATGACTTTATTATAATGGAACTTGTTCTTACTTACAATAGAAGAGGGTTCATATAGTCAACAGTCAAACAATAATAAAGGAAGGAAATCAACCTAACAAAGAAACTATTATAATAACGGAACTATCCAAAAATAATAATATTATATATGTTAACAATTTGAAACTCTTTTTTATTTAGAATATGTAAATTAATTATTTTTTGACCTAGAAATTGTTACCTTAAAAAAAGGAAATTTGATTTTCTATATTTAAATTATAGAAGCTCTTGAATAAAAGATAAATATGATTCAAGTGTAAATAAGGAAAATTCAAGTTACATTATATATTTCCAGNATTGATTTTAATAATTATCGACTTCCTTATAAATTCGAATATAAATAAGGAAATTTTAATTTTTATGAATTAATATACATGAGCTCTAGAAAAATAGATAAATATGATTAGAGCGATTCTAGAGCTCCTGCGGGTTTTACTTTATATATATAAAGATAAAGATAAAGATATATTGATACAAAATAGTAATAAACGTATTTCTTCTTCTTTTTCTATTTTTTTACTATATTTTGTTAAATAGAAGAAGACAGTTCATTAAGCAAAAAAAATAGAAGAGAACAGTTCACAGATGGTCGCCATTAATTTGTAAAAAGAAAAGAGTTATCCCAAAAATTCTTTTCTTTTTGTTTTTCTAAATGGAAGAGTTATAATGCATTTGTTACTAGATTTATTTAAGTTCAAACTTAAGTTCCTCAGACGCTATGTAGTATATGTAGCACACTTTCTCGTTGTACCATTGCTCTTCTATAAAACGTTCTATTCTTGAGCTTAGTAAACCTTCTAATGTAATGGCTTGGTTTCGTTCAACTGGTCTAGGGTAATGGCAGTAGCATTCATGACTGATAATATTTGAGTTCTCGAAACTTCTGCCTCAACTTATATTTCTTAAGCATAAGAATCCCTGCATGACTAGATCAGCATCAATGTTAACTTATAACAAATTTGCTTATTTGGTACTCTTTTTCACTTGGTGATTAAGAGATTGTGAGTTCAAGACTCACCTGTGAAGTTAATGTCTCTTAAGATTCAACAGTACTCAGCATATAAATGATATACACACGGGCAAGATTTATATGTATGATGCAAGTTAAAGGGATATAGCAAACTATCCTCAACTGAAGTACGAAATTTAATATATATATATAAATATATATACGTTCTTTATTTCATACTCCTCCATCTCAAAATAACAAGCCACTTGAATGAGACATTTCTTTCTCATTTTTAGAAAACTGGTATATGTAGTGTTGTAAAAATCACCAATTTTGACGATTAATCGGCCAATCGGTGGGTTACCGATCTAATTCATTGAAAACAGCCAGAAAAATGATTTTTGAGAAATCGGGTCAAAATCTGTTCAAACCTGGATAAAAAAGGTTCAAAATCGAAAAAATGGGGTCGAAATCAAGCAGATCTTTAATCGTACTCATTAATCAACACAAATCAAACGTCATATATGTGTGTGGGGTGTGTGTCATGTAATCCTTAATTGAATGTAATGATGATTTATCACGAGATATATAAATAGAGTGATGATATTATGTTGATTCCTGCAGGAGATGAATGAATAATGAGATGGTTTTGAATGGTGTAAAGATGGTTGTTTATGGTGGTTTACTGGACAAGTGTGGTAAAAGCAGCGGAAGAAGAAAATAGGGTAGATGAGAGTTGAATACCAACCAATTAAACATACCCAATATATACCGCATAAGCAGTGTCTAGGGAGGGTATGATGTACGCAGTCTTACCCTCACTCAAAAGAATGAAGAGGCTGTTTCCACAAAGACCCCGGCTTGTGCGTGTAAATGAGTAAAATTAACTATTATAAAAGATATACAATACTTAATACCAATAGTGACTGTCGTAAGTCACTTCTATTCCCCATATTGCACACATTTTAATACCTCGAACTTAATGTTGTGTTAAGATCTCACTCAAAACTTGATACTTTGAATTCCCCTAGTACCTATCCAAAAAAATTCAAGAAAAACACAACATATCCAACAAAAATTTGGAAATATATATATATATATGAATCTGAATATACAAAAGTAAAAATTTAACCCACACATTAGCAAATAAAAGACTAACGATGAGGTCAGAACAAAGCTACTGAGAAGTCGGGTATCACTATTGTCACCAACGAGAATAATGAGTTAGTTCCGACTCGTGTTCAAAATGGTTGGTGGGTGTGCATAGACTATAGGAAACTCAATTCCGCCATTAGAAAAGACCATTTTCCTTTGCCCTTCATAGATCAAATGTTAGAAAGGTTAGTAGGTCATGCCTATTACAGCTTTCTAGATGGTTATTCTGGCTATGTTCAAATTCCTATAGCTCATGAAGACCAAGAGAAAACCACCTTTACGTGTCCCTTTGGAACCTTCGCTTATCGTCGTCTAGCTTTTGGCCTCACCACGGCCCCAGCCACTTTCCAAAGGTGCATGATGAGCATCTTTTCAGGCATGATAGGAGATTTCTTAGAAATTTACATAGATGATTTCTCCATCTTCGGTTCTTCTTTTTCTCGATGTCTCCATCATCTTGAGCCTGTTTTGAAAAGATGTAAAGAAACCAATCTTGTGCGTAATTAGGAGAAATGTCATTTCATGGTTAAGGAGGGAATCGTTCTTGGTCATAAAATTTCTGAAAAGGGTACCAAAGTAGATAAATCCAAAGTCGACCTCATTGCTAATCTACCTCCTCCCACAACGGTCAAATGCGTTCGTTCTTTTTTAGGACATGCCTGTTTCTATATGCGTTTCATTAAATACTTTAGCAAAAAGGCTAGACCCTTGACCAACCTTCTTGCCAAAAATGTCAAATTCGAGTTTGATAGTGATTGTTTACAATCTTTTGAACATCTTAAAATAGAATTGACCTCGGCCCCGATTAGTAAGTCTCCTGATTGGAACCAACCCTTCGAGTTGATGTGTGACGCTTTCGATTACACTGTAGGAGCAGTTTTAGGTCAACGAATCGATAAGATGTCTCATGTCATTCACTATGCTAGTAAGACCTTCAATAATGCGCAACTTAGTTATTCCACCACCGAAAAGGAACTTCTAGTCGTAGTCTTTGCTCTCGAGAAGTTTCGATCTTATCCAAAAAAGATTCTAAAGGCCATTTGATTAGGTGGATCTTGTTGCTCCGAGAATTTGACCTCAAAATTAGGGATAAGAAAGGTTCTGAAAATGTAGTTGCCAATCATGTTTCTCGACTAGTGATTGAATCCACCTCGGATTTGCCTTTGAATGAATCTTTTCTCGATGAGCATCTTCCTTCTATCTATACGTTGCCATGGTTCGTCGACATTGTCAATTACCTTGTAACTGGTGAAATTCCCTCTCATTGGTCCAAACAAGACAAGTCCAAGTTTTTCTCTCAAGTCAAACACTTCTTTTGGGACGACTTGTATCTCTTTAAATATTGTCCCAATCAAATCATTCGGAGGTGCGTCCCAAATCATGAATTTCGAAATATCCTTCCTTTTGTCACGATCAAGAGTGTGAAGGTCATTTTAGTGCTAGAAAACTGCCGCTAAAATACTCCCAAATGGTTTTTATTGGCCTACTCTGTTTAAGGATACTGCTGAATTTTGTGTCGCGTGTAGTAGGTGTCAACACTTAGGAAAGATCACTAGACATAATATGATGCCGATGAGTCCCATCTTAATAATCGAGATTTTTGATGTATGGGGCACATATTTTATGGGCCCCTTTCCTAATTCTTTTAGAAACCTCTACATTCTCCTAGCGGTTGATTATGTGTCTAAGTGGGTAGAAGCCATTCCAACTAAGTCCAATGATAACAAGGTCATCCTTAAATTTCTAAAAGAGAATATCTTTTATCGATTTGGCACACCTAGGACTATCATTAGTGACCAAGGAACACATTTCAAGAATCGTCAATTTGAGTCTCTTTTGCGAAAGTACTCAATTACCCATAGGTTGGCTACCCCTTATCATCCTCAAACTAGTGGTCAAGTGGAAGTATCGAATAGGAAAATCAAATAGATTTTAGAAAAGACTGTCAACTCTAATAGGAAGGATTGGTCCGTCAAATTGATTGATGCTTTCTGTGCCTATCGAATTGCCTACAAGACAGATTTAGGCATGTCCCCTTATAGACTTGTGTTTGGCAAGGCCTGTCACTTGCCAGTTGAACTTGAACATAGGGCCTGGTGGGCCATTAGAGAATTGAACTTTGACTTACCCACTGTTGGTGGTCATCGGAAGTTGCAATTGTCAGAACTAGAGGAATTAAGAAATGAGGCTTACAAGAATGCTAAAATCAATAAGTAAAGAAATAAGGTTTTTCATGATAAATATATTTTGAGGAAATCCTTTCCTCTAAGTCAAAAAGTTCTTTTGTACAATTCCAAGCTTCATTTGTTTCCCGGAAAGTTGAGATCCAGATGGGAAGGTCCCTTTATTGTTCGGATTGTTTTTTCTCACGATGCTGTTGAAATTGAAAATCATAAAAATAGTGACATATTTAAAGTTAATGGTCTGCGTCTCAAACCATTTTAGAGCTTCCCATTGATCCCGAGGAAGAGGTGATTCACCTCATTGATCCGTGACAAGTAAGTTTCTTCAGTAGGTAGTTTTGAAATTCTCTGTCATCCCTTATTAGGTATTTTCTCACCATCTCCTTTACATATTTCTCTATTTTGCATACATTGAGGACAATGCATGATTTAGATATGGGAGAGGGTTTAGTGTAAATAGATAAAATCAGAAAATCCAAAAACATTGAAAAAATTTCAAAAATTTCAATAATAGAGTGATTTTTAGCTAAGCTGTCTTACATTATTTTGAACTTTAGTACTAGTTGGTGTTGACTTTTTTTTTGAAAAGTATATATATAATGCCTGTAGATAATTCTAACGTAGTTGAGGAAGGTTTCGTTTCGAAACTTGTGTCGAACGATTTTTACTCTAGATTCCAAGACGACACTTTTGGCACAAGACTTTTGTTGAAGGGATTGTCTAAGAGTGTTATTCGATACCTTAGTGAGAACCCACATGTTGAAACAATGCCAAATCAAACCTTTGCGAAAAAAATGAAAAAAAAAAAGCAAAAAGAAAAAAAATGTTGAATAAACTACTTCAATACCCATTGTTCTTATAATCAAAAAAAATCTTAAGATGATGGGCACAAGTAGAATTGACTAGTCGAGTTTTGTGGCCTTTATTACTCGAGTTATTAAGTCCATCGGGGGATTTCAAAACCTAGTGCCTTAAGACCGTCTGGTTTGGAAGTCACTGACCCAAAGCTCGCTACATGGGTAACATAGAAAGCCTAAGAAAACAGACATCGTAAAGTCAATTAAAAAAAATAATAATTTTTGTGAAGTTTGGCTAGATACTTGTCTCGGTAGAAAATGGGTCACTTCAATATTGGTTGAAATAGAGAAAATGTTCTTAGACTTTTAGATCCATCAAAGGCCATAACCTCACTGCACACCTCGAAATCTTTTGTAACTAAGTCGACAAAAGTGGATTTGAGTCATCTATAACTTGGCTATTATTAGAAGAATCATCAAGGCATGTATTTTCCTTATAAAAATCTTTTTGTTGATACCAACGAATGCTTTAGTGAAATTGAGTTTTGACACTTGCTGAAATTATCTCAAAGATTTTATGGGTATATCTTCCGTAAACCCTTAAGAGATAACACTCCTCCGGTAGAGATCGTCTAAGGGTTTAACTGGTCGGTATACCTAAAATTACCCGTCACGCCTACGAAAAGTAGCATAATAACTTAGGATTATTTCTCTTAGTTTGCATTTTTATTTTTGATTTTACTCGAGGACGAGCAAAAGATAAGTATAGGGGCATTTGATATTCTCAAAAGGTAAGAATCGTCGTGATTTTTCCCGGCCATTATATATTTTATGCACTATAGTAGCGCATAATAGTGTTTTTCTTTTTCTTCGTGATATTCTCATAATTATTACATTTTTCCATTCTTATTTATTGCTATTCTCGTATTTAATAAATTAATTGTTTGTTTTTGTAGGTATTTTGTACATATTGAAGAAATAAAGAAAAAAAGAAGAAAATACAAGGAAGGGCAAAAGAGGGAAGGACAAAAGAAGAAAAAAAGAAAAGAGAAAAGAAAAGGGAAAGAGGAAGCTTCTAGGAGAGGAATCTTAAGGAAGAAGACTTGGTTGAAATCAAGAGCTATGATTAAAACAACACATAAACTAAATGTAAGGCCAACATTTGACCAAGCTACCCCTAAAACCTTAATCTTCTCCTATAAATAGACCCCTTTACCTCGTAAAATCACCAATCCTAGTTTTTAGAATAGCTTTTAGGTTATATTTAATTTTCTTGCTTTGTAAACACTTCCATTTTTAATAAAAGTTATTTTTCCTTTATATCACTCTCTCTTTATATTTATGCTTTAGATATACTTTTCTTAAGTTGGCTATGAATTTCTATAAACCAAAAGCTGGATCAAATAGTCTTTGTACTACCAACTTTGGTTGAAAGATGCCTTGGATTCCTTGTTCTTGATTTAGTTAAAGTTACTTTTATGTTTAGCCACTTTAAATCTTCATTTTATTGTTGGGTTAGATGCCTTAGTGTAACTGTGCTTTGTTCTTGTCTTGATTTTCATGCTAAAGTAGTTAAAGATTTGATTTTTATGCCATTTTTGTTGCTCATTTTGATGATTTTGATGTTTAGTAGTGTAGATCTATGTTTTGATTAAAGGGTGTGTGTGTTTAATCATTACGCCATAAACGGCCTTATACAACATTATTACGTGGTGTTGCCATATAAGATGGTGCGGTAGGTATACAATAATCTAACTTATTACAATAATTTTTAATTATGTTAGTATAGGCATGATCAAAGTGTTGCTATATTAAAAAATATATATTTTAAATAAAAAATAATTTATATTTATATTTTACATATGTGAGGGACCCGCTTAAAAGGCCCACCACTGCTGATTTGACAGGTGTTTTTTATCGACGTGGTACATGTGGGCCCCACATGTGCTGATGTGGCAGGTGTAGGCCCATATCTGGTGACGTGGCAGAGGTGGGCTCCACTTCTATTGACATGGCACCTGTGGGTCCCACCTGTGGGCCCCACATCTGTTGATGTGGCACGTGTGGGCCCCACATCTGCTGACGTGGAACCTGTGGGTCCCACCAATGGGTCCCTACGTGCTGACGTGGCACTTGTGGGTCCCACCTGTGGGCCCCACCCCAGCCGACATGGCACTGATGGGCCCCACCCTCGCTGACGTGGCACTGGTGGGACCCACAGGTGACTACTAATGCTTGCATCACAGAAAAGTTTTAAAGAAATGTTCTTAAGGCCATGGGAATTGAACCCATGGCCTCCCTCTTTCGGAAACATAGTCACTACCACTCCACCAACTACTCGTTAGTGTTTTTTTTGCACCACTATTAAATAACATGTGCCCAGAATTTTGTTTAAATAAAAAAAGTGCCTTTAATGCTTAAATTATTTTTTTAAAATTATTTCTTTTCAACGATCCATCTATAGGATCTATACGGATGTTAAAAATTAATGAATTTTGTGAAATGTATTTTTTTTTTAAAATGTATAAAACTTATTTTGTATTGTCTTAAATGAAGGATATATTTTTTAAAAATTTCTTTTCAACGATCCATCCGTGTGGATGTTTGTTTAAACTTATAGATTTTAGTGATATTTAATTTTTTTGAAATTTATTGAACTATTTTGTTACTAGTCAAAGCAGTCAAAGTACTTCTACCCCTAAACCCTAAACCCTAAATCTTAAACCTGAAACTAGAGTATTGTCCTGAATGAAGGATCTATTTTTTAAAAATTTCATTTCAACGATCCAATTGTATGGATGTTAACAACCTTAAATTTTAGTGATATACAAATTTTTTAGAAATTTATATAATTTATTTTGTGAAATTATTTACTAGTCAAAATACTTGTACCCCGAAACTAGTTCTATTGTCGTGAATGAAGGATATGTTTGTTCAAAATTTCTTTTCAATGATCCATGATGTTAACAACTATAGATTTCTGTGATATGCAAATTTTTTAAAATTTATATAATTTATTTTGTGAAATTATTTACTAGTCAAAGTAAGTCAAAGTCCTAACATAGTACATTATAAACAAGCCCGATTCCTAAAATAAAATTATCCAAATATATTACTAGTATAACATAAAGAGGATAATATCAAATTAGAAAAAACAAAAATATATATATATTTAAAATTATTAGGCAATTTTTGGAAAACAAAAAATAAATTTATAGAAGCCCAAGTCTTTACAGCCCAATTCCTTACATGCCCATAGATACCAAACAGCCATGACTTACGAAAAGGGTGGAAAATTTTGGTCTAGAACATTAAGCGCGGTATTATTGCCGCCTTGTCCAAATTTTGGTGTAAAGATTTTGCCTCCAAGTCCAAACTTTATCGCTACAAACAGATCTCACACATCTCACATCTGAGAGTTCAATTAGGAATGAAAAGGGGTTCAATTAAGTAGTGATTCGATTTAGGCTAAAGCTTCAACTGGGGTTCAATTAGTGCTTCGATTTAGGCTAAAGCTTCAACTGGGGTTCAATTAGTGCTTCGATTTGAGGCCAAGGTATTATTCTCTTATGTATGTGTATGTGTATCAATTTCCCTCTCTGTCTCTGTCTATATGCCTCTGCTCTATCTACCTATGCTATCTCTGTATGTGTATTAATAATTGGTGGTTTTCTCTCCTGTCTATCATCTCCTAGTGGTCTCAAGTTCAAACTCGGTGGACTGAAAGGTGACTTCGTCGGCTCAGCACAAGAACCCTAACTCGTTGGTTTGTTTGTAGAGTTTGTCAGATGCACTGGAGATTTCCAAAAGGAGATTTTTAAAGGAAGATTCTGAAACCCTTTGAGGTAATCCTTTGAAAATCTTCTAGTGCATCTGCAAATTTGCCCTCTTTTTCGTATTTTTTGATTATGTATTTTGCTTACTCTTGAAATCATTTTTTATTTGTGGTTCTCCCTATTTCTGATTGCCGAAAAGACTTCCACGATTCCACCTGTTATGAAAATTACTCTATTACTCTAGATTTTTTCCTTTTGTAAATTTGGTTAAAATTGTGTTCTTGATATCACTAACCATTTCTCTAGTCAATTACGTGTACAGGTCTTATACCTGCAATTCACTGGAATAAGATTTCATAAAGTAATATTAGATGAGTACAAGTAAAGGTATATTAGATGAAATTGCGGATTTGAAATCGTGGTTGCACCAAAATGGATTAGTTGTTATTAAAGATAGGCATTGTCATGTCATTGCCAGACCTATACAGTATGTTGCAGCTAGTCAGGAACTTCAGGCAGGATCCTATCTCCTACTACATTAGTGTCTCTAATTATATTCTACTTGTTATGTTAGTCTGAAATGTTTTCAGAAGTTTGATTTATTTATATTTGCGCAGGAAGGTGATATGGCGTTTTCTGTTCCTAGTGGATTGGTAGTGACACTTGAGAGAGTTTTGGGCAACGAAACTTTTGGTAAGCTTCTGGGATTTCTTTGCTTTACTTTCTTTATTGTTATAGTACTTTTTTCGTATTACTGAGTATTGGAGTAATATTAATACAGGGATTGTTATTTTTCTTTAATACTACAACAAAGGAAGAACTGAATGTGTAAGTAATGAATCGCTTTTACTGAACTGCTTGAGGTAGGCAGTGTTTATATCATAGTAGTCAAATTGTCTTGCAACGTTTACATTGAAATTTTATTGATGTAGATTTCACTTTGGATTAGTATATCCATTCAAATATTCACAATTATGTGTGCTTTTGTTTACTGCTCAAATAATTGTGTTCTGTAAATTTATTATTATGATTGAAGTTTTTCATTAATGTAAGAATAAAAAGAACGGACCTTACTCTTGTTTAGTTAATAAACCACATAGATCTTTTTCTATGATTAGTAATTAGTTTTACGTGGCAAATTACCAAGTCAATTATATGTTTGTCCATCTTTTTTATTTTTTATTTTATTGCAAGGGAACAAAGGTAACATCTGTTGTTGATAGAAAATATATTTTATCTATTCGAGTTTCAGCTAATTGTTTAGAGAAAGAAACAATTACTGTAAACTTGCAAGATCCACTATAGGCACAGGTTGCACCTCTTCTCGCAAGATCCACTTTGTTAATTACCAGGGATATAGAACGGGCCAATCTCATACTGGGTTTGAACAGGTAAAGTTTTACTTCTTTCAGTTTAAGCATGTCAGCATGTGATTGCTATCATGTTTCATCAGCGTTGTACTACATAAGTGTCATTGTTCTTCCCTACTCGATGATAGATGAGATTTTGAATATTTGAGATTTTGAGTTGCTTGTATTCCTATCCTGGTAAACGGTTTCATCCAGACATGAATAAGGGACCTGGGGCAGAAGACAAGTTTAAAGAGATTAGTGCTGTGTATGAGGTACCTTCTCGCTCCACCACAATAATGCAATGAACTTCTCTTATAGACTCAAGGCACTCAGTGTTAGTCTTCCCCTTGTACAGCTGCCAGGCAGCCCAATCTTATATGTTTTGCGTGTTGTAAATTAGAGAATTTAAAATGGTAAATGTTTTCACACGTGAAGAGTACTGCAATATCAAGAATATCAAATTAACATTTTAAAACTAATACAGTTTAAAAACGATACCTTTTAATGCATTTAATGTGTCTTATCATGGTAGCAATATGTTGCATGTCAATTTTGAATAGTACTATGCATGTCACATAAATATGCCGAGTTTAGGACCTGTTATTAAACCACTTTTGTGATAGTAATTTAAATTTATCAACTTTTTGGATATTTCCCACTTTTTAGAATAAAGATAATAGGAAAATGGACATTTCGCTGAGACAAACTAAATTTTTGGGAAGTATTAATTTTTAAGACAAATTTAGTTTTTGATGGAACTATGTTGTTTTATCATTTATATTGATTCATATAAAATTACATAAGTGATCCATATGACTTGTGTTTCTTCCACAAAATAATTTGATGATCAGTGTTTAGTACTTAGGCAAATCAGAGTTTATCGTCAGTGTTTGACAGATTGATATCAGTATTTGGTATCAGTCAGTGTTTGACAGATTGATATCAGTATTTGGTATCAGTGTTTATTATCAGTATTTACTGTCAGACTCTGTTAAAGCAGCGNATTGCAAGG
>PHNY01107656.1:402-10640 GCA_003724115.2 Anethum foeniculum | reverse complement strand
CTTAGAAGAAAATTTTGCATTTTTCTTTGATTTGGTGCCCCCGGAGTCCGGGGTGCAACTAATATTAGACTCCGGAGTCAGACCTATATTGGACTCCGGAGTCAGAATAATATTGGACTCCATAGAAAGACTTGGCTAGCCTTTTTTATTTGGTTTCTTCACAAGTCCAAGGATAGGTTTCTTGATTTACTAAAAAGAAAAATTTGCATTTTTCTTTGATTTGGTGCCCCCGGAATCCAGGGTGCAACTAATATTAGACTCGGAGTCAAACCTATATTGGACCCCGGAGTTAGACTAATATTGGACTCTAGAGTTAGANTCACAAGTCCAAGGATGGGTTCCTTGATTTACTTAGAAGAAAACTTTGCATTTTTCTTTGATTTGGAGTCCCCGGAGTCCGGTGTGCAATCCATGTTGGAAGCAGGAGTCAGACTAATATTGGACTCCGGAGTCGGATTTATATTGGACTCCGGAGTCAGACTAGGCTAGTCTTTTTAATTTGGTTTCTTCACAAGTTCAAGGATGGGTTCCTTGATTTACTTAGAAGAAAATTTTGCATTTTTCTTTGATTTGGTGGCCCCGGAGTCCGGGGTGCAACTAATATTTGACTCCGGAGTCATACCTATTTTGGACTCCGGAGTAAGACTAATATCGGACTCTGGGGTAACACTTATATTGGACTCCGTAGTTAGACTTGGCTAGTCTTTTTAATTTGATTTCTTCAAAAGTCCAATGATGGGTTCCTTCATTTACTTAGAAGAAAAATTTGTATTTTTCCATGATTTGGTGCCCTCGGAGTCCGGGGTCCAATCTATATTGGACTACGGAGTCAGACTAATATTGGACTCCGAAGTCAGATTTATAATGGATTCCGGAGTCAGATTTGGCTAGTCTTTTTTATTTGGATTCTTCACAAGTCCAATGATGGGTTCCTTGATTTACTTAGAATTTTTTTTTTTGTATTTTTCTTTTATTTGGTGTCCCCAGAGTCCGGGGTGCAATCCATATTGGATTCCAGAGTCAGACTAATATTAGACTCAGGAGTCAGACTTATATTGGACTCCGGAGTCAGACTTGGATAGTCTTTTTGATTTGGTTTCTTCACAAGTCCAAGGATCGGTTCCTTGATTTACTTAACAGGAAAATTTGCATTTTTCTTTGATTTGGTGCCCCCGGAGTCCGGGGTGCAACTAATATTAGACTCCGGAGTCAGACCTATTTTAGACTCCGGAGTTAGACTAATATTAGACTCGGGGGTAAGACTTATAATGGACTCCGGAGTTAGACTTGGCTAGTCTTTTGAATTTGGTTTCTTCACAAGTCCAAGAATGGCTTCCTTGATTTACATAGAAGAAATATTTTTATTTTTTCTTTAATTTGGTGCACCCGGAGTCCGGGGTGCAATCCATATTGGACTCTGGAGTCAGACCTATATTGGACTCCGGAGTTAGACTTGGATGGTCTTTTTTATTTGGATTCTTCACAAGTCTAAGGATGGGTTCCTTGATTTATTTAGAAGAAAATTTCATATTTTTCTTTGATTTGGTGACCCCGGAGTCCGAGGTGCAATCCATATTGGACTCTGGAGTACGACTAATATTGGACTTCTGAGTCAGATTTATATTGGACTCCGGAGTCAGACTTGGCTAGTCTTTTTGATTCGGTTTCTTCACAAGTCCAAGGATGGGTTCCCTGATTTCCTTAGAAGAAAAATTTGTATTTTTCTTTGATTTGGTGCCTCTAGAGTCCGGGGTGAAACTAATATTAGACTTCGGAGTCAGGCCTATGTTGGACTTCGGAGTCAGAATAATATTGGACTCCGGAGTTTGACTTGGCTAGTCTTTTTGATTTGGTTTCTTCACAAGTCCAAGGATTTGTTCCTTGATCTACTTAAAAGAAAATTTTGAATTTTTCTTTGTTTGCTGCCCCCGGAGTCCGGGGTCCAATCTATATTGGACTCCAGAGTCAGACTAATATTGGACTCTGGAGTCAAATTTATATTGGACTCCGTAGTCAGACTTGGCTAGTCTCTTTAATTTCGTTTCTTCATAAGTCCAAGGACGGGTTCCTTGGTTTACTTAGAAGAAAAATTTGCTTTTTTCTTTGATTTGGTACCCCGGAATCCGGGGTGCGACAAATAGTAGACTCGGAGTCAAACCTATATTGGACTCCGGAGTTAGACTAATATTGGACTCTGGAGTTAGACTTGGGTAGTGTTTTTGATTTGGTTTCTTCACAAGTCCAAGGATGGGTTCCTTCATTTACTTAGAAGAAATTTTTTCATTTTTCTTTGATTTGGTGCCACCGGAGTCCGGGGTGCAATCCATATTGGGCTCAGGAGTCAGACTTATATTGGACTCTGGAGTCAGACTTGGCTAGTCTTTTTGATTTGGTTTCTTCACAAGTCCAAGTATGGGTTCCTTGATTTACATAACAGGAAAATTTGCATTTTTCTTTGATTTGGTGCCCCCGGAGTCCGGGGTGCAACTAATATTAGACTCCGGAGTCAGACCTATTTTAGACTCCGGAGTTAGACTAATATTGGACTCCGGGGTAAGACTTATATTGGACTCCGGAGTTAGACTTGGTTAGTCTTTTGAATTTGGTTTCTTCACAAGTACAAGAATGGGTCCCTTGATTTACTTAGAAGAAAAATTTGTATTTTTTTTTGATTTGGTGCACCCGGAGTCCGGGGTGCAGTCCATATTGAACTCTGGAGTCTGACCTATAGTGGACTCCGGAGTCAGACAAATATTGGACTCCGGAGTTAGACTTGGATAGTCTTTTTTATTTGGATTCTTCAAAAGTCTAAGGATGGGTTCCTTGATTTACTTAGAAGAAAATTTTATATTTTTCTTCGATTTGGTGCCCCCGGAGTCCGAGTTGCAATCTGTATTGGTCTCCGGAGTACGACTAATATTGGACTCCGGAATCAGATTTATATTGGACTCCGGGGTCAGACTTGGTTAGTCTTTTTAATTTGGTTTCTTCACAAGTCCAAGGATGGGTTCCCTGATTTCCTTAGAAGAAAATATTGCATTTTTCTTTTATTTGTTGCCCCTGGAGTCCGGGGTGTAACTAATATCAGACTTCGGAGTCAGACCTATATTGGACTCCGGAGTCAGACTAATATTGGACTCCGGAGTTAGACTTGGCTAGTCTTTTTGATTTGGTTTCTTCACAAGTCCAACGATGTGTTCCTTAATTTACTTAGAAGAAAATTTTGAATTTTTCTTTGATTTGGTACCCCCGGAGTCCGGGGTCCAATCCATATTGGACTCCGGAGTCAGACTAATATTGGACTCTGGAGTCAGATTTATATTGGACTCCGGAGTCAGACTTGGCGAGTCGTTTTGATTTGGTTTTTTCACAAGTGCAACGATGGGTTCCTTGGTTTACTTAGAAGAAAAATTTGCATTTTTCTTTGATTTGGTGCCCACGAGGTCGGGGTGCAACTAATCTTGGACACCTGAGTCAGACTTGGCTAGTCTTTTTGATTTGTTTTCTTCACAAGTCCAAGGATAGGATCCTTGATTTACTTAGAAGAAAATTTTGCATTTTTCTTTGAATTGGTGCCCCCGGAGTCCGGGGTGCAACTAATATTAGACTCCGGAGTCAGACCTATATTGGACTCCGGAGTCAGACTAATATTGAACTCCGGAGAAAGACTTGGCTAGTCTTTATTATTAGGTTTCTTCACAAGTCCAAGGATAGGTTCCTTGATTTACTTAGAAGAAAATTTTGCATTTTTTATTAATATGGTGCCCCCGGAATCTGGGGTGCAACTAATATTAGACTCGGAGTCAAACCTATATTGGACTCCGGAGTTAGACTGATATTGGACTCTGGAGTTAGACTTGGCTGGTCTTTTTGATTTGGTTTCTTCACAAATCCAAGGATGGGTTCCTTGATTTACTAAGAAGAAATTTTTTCATTTTTCTTTGATTTGCTGCCCCCGGAGTCCGGTGTGCAATCCATATTGGACGCAGGAGCCAGATTTATATTGAACTCCGGACTCTGACTTGGCTAGTCTTTTTGATTTGGTTTCTTCACAAGTTCAAGGATTGGTTCCATGATTTAATTAGAAGAATTTTTTTTATTTTTCTTTGATTTGGCGCCCCCAGAGTCCGGGCTGCAACTATTATTAGACTCCGGAGTCATACCTATTTTGGACTCCGGAGTTAGACTAATATCGGACTCCGGGGTATGACTTATATTGGACTCCGGAGTTAGACTTGGCTAGTCTTTTTAATTTGGTTTCTTCACAAGTCAAAGGATGGGTTCCTTGATTTACTTAGAAGAAAAATTTGTATTTTTCTTTGATTTGGTGCCCCCGGAGTCCGGGGTGCAATCCATATTAGACTCCGGAGTCAGACCTTTATTAGACTCCGGAGTCAGACTAATATTGGACTCCGGAGTTAGACTTGGCTAGTCTTTTTTATTTGGATTCTTCACAAGTCCAATGATGGGTTCCTTGATTTACTTAGAAGAAAATTTTGCATTTTTCTTTGATTTGGTGCCACCGGAGTCCGGGGTGCAATCCATATTGGACTCAGGAGTCAGACTAATATTGGACTCCGGAGTCAGACTTGGCTAGTCTTTTTGATTTGGTTTTTCACAAGTCTAAGGATGGGTTCCTTGATTTACTTAGAAGAAAATTTTTCATTTTTTCTTTGATTTGGTGCCCCCGGAGTCCGGGGTGCAACTAATATTAGACTCCGGAGTCAGACCTATTTTAGACTTCGGAGTCAGACCTATGTTGGACTCCGGAGTCAGACTAATATTGGACTCCGGAGTTAGGCTTGGTTAGTCTTTTTGATTTGGTTTCTTCACAAGTCCAAGGATGGGTTCCTTGATTTACTTAGAAGAATATTTTGAATTTTTCTTTGATTTCGTTCCCCCGGAGTCCGATGTCCAATCCATATTGAACTCCGGAGTCAGACTAATATTGGACTCCGGATTCAGATTTATATTGGACTCCGGTGTCAAGCTTGGCTAGTCTTTTTGATTTGGTTTCTTCACAAGTCCAAGAATGGGTTTCTTGGTTTACTTAGAAGAAAAATTTGCATTTTTCTTTGATTTGGTGCCCCCGGAGTTCGGGGTGCAACTAATATTGGACTCCGGATTACGACTAATATTGGACTCCGGAGTCAGATTTATATCGGACTCCGGAGTCGGACTTGGCTAGTCTTTTTTATCTGGTTTCTTCACAAGTCCAAGTTTGGGTTCTTTCATTTGCTTAGGAAAAATTTTTGCATTTTTCTTTGATTTGGTGCCCCCGGAGTACGTGGTGCAACTAATATTAGACTCCAGAGTCGGACCTATATTGGACTCCGGAGTCAGATTAATATTGGACTCCGGAGTTAGACTTATACTGGACTCCGAGGTAATGAAAATTTTGTAAACAAAAATATAGATTTGAGAACAATATGAAGTATTTCTACTGAACTTTTTGGGCTCAACTTCCTTGACGGAGTAGAGCTCCCAGAATGCAGCAACACCACCAGAATCGGAGGTTGGACCCCTCCTTCTAGCGCCAATGATAACTCCAATCTAGGCCCCAGGCTCCTCCTCCTGGATCATGACTCTCTTGGGCTCTTGATTGCAAGAGTGGGCTAAGTGACTTGGAAATAGGCTCCTGCAAAACAGAACCGGAGGGAGGGTTTGGACCCGGCGACAACTCCGGCGTGCGAGTAAGAGTAGGCTTTGGAGAAGAAGGGTATAAAATGAATTATAAAAATAGTGCCGCGTAATAGTATGAAGAGAATATAACCCCAAATCACCTTTTTGGGGAAATTTTATAGGCTCCCAACTAGGGTTTTGGGGTTGGTACCTGTCATCCTAGTCGTTTGAACCTTTTGGATCCTGGGCACATGGACGTCCTGGATTGAAGCCACATCTCCAAGGGCTCTCTGTGGTTGGCGTGTGCCTTTCTGAAGTTGACGTTTGCCTGGAGTGTCTTTCCATATGGGGACCTTGGGTAGGTGTCACACTCAAAGCATATTCCTTGTACTCACAAACTAATGTTTAATTGGTGGAATATTCTGGGGTGACAAGACACGCTGGGGTCTACTGCCGCCTGGAGTCTTATAACGTCGTGGAGTCCGGGCCCAACAAGGTAATGGGCCTTTTGGACTGTGTATTGGGCTTAGGAACAATATGGGATATCACATAAATATTACAATATTTTTAACAGAAAAAAATATGCAATTACAAACTATATAAAACCCAAATGCAGCAAACTATGAGGAATTCAATTCAGAAATTCATGCAAACTCAAATCCGAGCAAAAAAACTATATCTATAACCTTTATTTTTTTATAGATACAAAATTGAATAAGGATTGTATTAAAATTTGCAAGAAAGTAGCAAATCAATGATAATTGCAGAAAATTCTCGATTTTTAGCCGCAATAGACACTTAAAATATTGTATACATTTTTTGATAAAATTGAATTATTGGAGTTTATCAATGTTATTGTTTATTAATAATAATGTAAACATGCTGATTGTATTACTGTTAATTAGTTTAAATAAATTCTGATTTAAACGATTTTATTATTCTATTAAAAAATAAAAACTGAGATGGTGTAACCAAAATACGTGAAACCATGTACTGTATCGTTAAAAAATAGAGTTCTAAGAATATTACAAGTATTGTAATTATAATACGATTCGAACAGTTTTACTACTGCATTAAAATGTAACATATAATTCTATATGAAATAGAAATGGGTGAAACTAAAATACGATTAAACCAAGTACCTCATCGTTAAAAAACTCTGCAGAAAATAGAATTGTAATCATAATACAGTTTGAACAATAATATTATTTCATTAAAAAATAATATGAATTCTATGAAAAATAATTAATACTTCATTATATATAACAATATTATTACGCCGTAGGTATTTTTCTATGAATAAGTATTATTAATAGAAACGAATTGTATAATAATTATAACATTGGCGAAACCCCTTTTTAGTGGTACTTGGTTTTACCATATTTTGGTTTCAATGTCTTTTGGTTTCACCCCTAGATTTATTATTTTACGTAGAATTCTACGTTACATTTCAATAAGATATTAAAATAGTTAGAATCATATTGATTTTACAATACTTCTATTTTTCGTAAATTTTCATATTATTTTTTAGTGGAATAATAAAATTATTCAAACCGTATTATGATTACAATTCTATTTCCTGTAGAACTTTATATTATTTTTTAATGATTAGGTACTTGGTTTCATCTTATTTTGGTTTCACCCATTCCCATTTCATGTAGAATTATATGTTACTCCCTCCGTCCCAACAGATTGTTAACATTTGAAATAGATGGTTCGACACGTATTTTAAGGTGTCTAGAAAGTAAAATTCCAAAACTTTTTTTTAAAATTTTCTTTTTTTTTCAATGAAAATTTATACATTAAATTTTTATTCAAAAATAGAAAATTTTAAAAAATGCTTTGAAACTATACTTTATAGACACCTTAAAATGCGTGAACAACTCTCTGTTTCAAATATTAACAACCTGTTGGGACAGAGGGAGTACTTTTTAATGAAGTAATAAAACTGTTCGAATCGTATTATAATTACATAACTTTTATTTCTCTTAGAACTCTATTATTATTTTTTTAACGATGCAGTACCTGATTTCATCGTATTTTGATTACACCGTCTAATTTATTATTTTTTTAGTAAAATAATATCATTCAAATCATATTATAATTACAATACTTCCATTTCCCGTAGAATTCTATTATTTTTTTAACGATAAGGTACTTGGTTTCACAGTATTTTCATTTCACTACGGCCCCTTTTGGTGTTACTTAATTTTACCTATTTTGGTCCCACACTTAAATTACTATTTTACGTAGAGTTATACGTTATTCCTTTAGTCCCACCCATTTATTTACGTTTTTGAGAGTGTCTGACACACACTTTAAGGTACATATAAAGTATAGTTCTGTAACTTTTTTTTAAAAAAAATTTCTTAATAAAAGTTGAATGTTTAAACATTTATACAAAAAAAGAAAATTTTAAAAGTAAGTTACATAATTATACTTTATATGTACTTTAAAATACATGTCAGACACTCTATAAGAAACGTAAACAAATAGGAGGTATGGAGGGAGTATTTATTAATGATATAATAAAATTGTTGAAGTCGTATTATAATTATAACTAAGACAATAAGCCGCGCTTCGCGGCGGAAATATAGTAATATTTTAAAAAAATTATTACATATAACGATGCAACATCTTTTTAATATATTTTTCGACTATATTTAATTTAAAATAACAAACATAAATTACTTAAATTTAAATATCAAATAATAAATTTTATAAATAAATAACCTCAATAATAAAACGAATCTCTAAAAGTAACTGATCCATAGCATCCTCCGTTCTTTTCGGACAAAAAGTCGTGTTCTAAAATCATAAAATCAATCAACTCTAAAACTAACTGATCAATAGCATCCTTCGTTCTTCTTGGACAAAATGCTGCATTCTAAAATCATAAAATCAATCAAGCATTCTAAAATCATAAAACCAATCAAACAGTAACATACACTAACAAAACAAATAGTGACAAAATTATCATAATATGCAAAATAAAGTTTGAAATACAAGTGTTAATGTAAGTAACAAACATAAATTATTTAAATTTAAATATCAAAATAATACCTTTATAATTAAATGACCCATAATAAAACAATCCTCTAAAATTAACCGATCCACCACATTCTCCATTCTTCCCGTGCAAAAGGCTGCATTCAAAAATCATAAAATCAATCAAGCATTCTAAAATCATTAAATCAATCAAATAATAACATACACTTAAAGGCTAAACAAAACAAATAGTGACAAAACTATCATAACATGCAAAATAAAGTCTGAAATACAAGCGCTAATGAAAAATCTATCTATCAATTTGTTCTATTTTTCTTTCCAGACAAAGGACTTACACTTATGTATATATAAGATTATTTCAAGCTAAACAATTTCGACTTATGTATATATAATTTGCTCTTTTTTTTAAGTCAAACGATTTACGCTTATGTATATATAAGATTATTTATTTCCTTATTAATCTATATTTAGGATTTGAAATTTAAGATAGTATTAAGATAAGAACTTTAACTTTTGAAGAAAGTTTTAGCAAATAATAACGTGATATAGAAATTTTAGGAAAATTATAACATAATAATTTGAGTTAAGGAGAGAGTTTAAGAGAAAATAAGGTAAATAACTTTCGACTTGAAAGCAAAGTTTGAAAAAATAATAATATGGCAGAGAAATTTTAAAAGAAGAATAAGATAATAATTTGAGTTAAGTGGAAAGTTTATTGATATAATAGAGAAATTTTAGGAGAATAATAAGATTGTAATTGGATAGCTTGAGTTAGGGGGGGGGGAAGTTTATTGATATAGTAAAGAAATTTTAGGATAATATAATAAGAAGGTAATTTAAGTTAATAGGATAGTTTAGGAGAATATAAGGTAAGTAAAATAGAACATAACGATATGAGAGACATCACATAAACGCTCCCGTCCTCTCCATTATATAAGTACTAGTCGACTAAGCCGCGCTTCGCAGCGGCCTTATAAATTTATTTTTTTAAAAATCAAATCAAGATTGTTTATGAAAAATGTACTATAAATAAATAAATTATTCATATAATTGTTGATACGGATATTGTGTCATGCTTTTTTAGGCCGACACCGGTTAAAATATATAAAACAAAAATAAAACTATTTACTTCATTATACCAATTTATATCACGTCTTCCTCGACCGAAAACAATCACACGACTTTTATCATATTTTGTTAAATCGATACTTGTTATAATAAAACAATATATGACTAAAAATATGTAAAGATACAATAATTGTACCAAAAAAATTGTACAGGATTATTTATAATGATTTGGAATTTATTTCAAACATGTTAACCCAAAGTTTTAATTATAGGATTGACTATAAAATCTTATTTTGTTTTGCTATAAATTTGAGTGTTTTTTCTATTTCGAATATGTAACTTGATTATTTCTTTACCTATTTTAGGAACTTATAAAAGAGAGTTCAATTTTTAAAATTAAATCGAAGAAACTCAAGAAGGAAGATATCTTTAAACAAAGATAAACATTACGTATCACAAAATAATACCTTAACTTCATTATCTTCTTTTTTACTAAAGATTTTAAACGCATAATAATGCCAAATTTGAAAACATTATAT
>PHNY01107642.1:8915-29487 GCA_003724115.2 Anethum foeniculum | reverse complement strand
TTTGCTAGTGTATTTTTAATCTTTTGAAATCTCTCTAAATTACATGAGATTTTGAAGGATTTCTAAAAAACTTTATAAAATCATCAAGACNTCTGCAAGATTTTTTTATCAACTCCGTAAAAATCCGCGAACAATTAAAATCAACAACAATCTTTCAAAATCTATGGATTATTATCAATCCTCTAAAATCCATATTGAATACACCCCCCTAAATAAAAGATTGAGTATCACACACTAATAATCATTTTATTCTTTCACACCTATCCTAAGAAAATTTACATAGAACCCTGGAGGCTCAAGCCCACCATTTGGGTTAATCAGTGAAGCATGTTCTCTTCCTGATAATAATGCTACTTCTATTTCTATATATTGCACTGAACTCAATCAAATGCTGAGAGAGATGTTTAAAAACTAAGTAAATCTCCTCTATTATTAGGGTGATATATAATAACTCTTCTATACTATGATAAAATAGAATAAAAAAATAAAATAATTGAAGGTACTCTCTTTCTAATGCATTAAATTCCTTAATCCTCCAGCACATGGCATTTACATTCAGCAGCTCTATATAAACACTTCAATCACCTCCTCTCCCTCCAACAATCTCAACAGTTTCTTCTCTTACAAACACAAAACTTTTCAAAATTCAAAATTCTCTTAAAGCCTTCAAAAAATTCAAATTCTTCTACTAATTACCAAAACCCAAACTTCTTGCACAAAATGTTTAGTTTTTCTGAACAAAATGATATGTTTTCCCGCAGGTGTGTCTGGGTTAATGGTCCAGTTATCATCGGAGCTGGACCATCTGGACTAGCCGTAGGAGCATGTCTTAAAGAACAAGGCCTCCCTTTTGTAGTTCTCGAAAGAGCTGATTGTATAGCTTCCTTGTGGCAAAAAAGAACTTATGATCGCCTTAAACTTCACCTTCCAAAACAGTTTTGTCAACTTCCTAAACTACCATTCCCTGAACATTTCCCAGAATACCCCACAAAGAAACAGTTCATTGATTATCTTGAATCATATGCAAATCATTTTGGCATCAAACCACAATTTAATGAATCTGTGGAGTCTGCTAAGTATGACGAGGTCTGTCGTTCGTGGAGAATAAGAACTGTTTCAACACAAGGATCTATTAGGTCTGAGGTTGAGTACATTTGTCAGTGGATTGTGGTAGCCACAGGAGAAAATGCAGAGCGTGTAGTCCCGGAAATTGCAGGACTAGGAGATTTTGGTGGGGAAGTTATACATGCTTGTGAGTACAAGTCAGGTGAAAAATATAGTGGGAAGAAAGTTCTTGTTGTGGGGTGTGGAAATTCAGGGATGGAAGTTTCACTTGATCTTTGTAATCACAATGCCAAACCTTCAATGGTGTCTAGAAGCTCAGTTCATGTATTACCAAGAGAAATATTCGGAAAATCAACATTTGAATTGGCTATGATGATGATGAAATGGCTCCCCTTATGGCTTGTTGACAAGATTTTGCTGATATTAACATGGTTTATACTTGGGAACACTGACAGTTATGGTTTAAAAAGGCCATCAATCGGTCCAATGGAGTTAAAGAGCACTCATGGAAAAACACCTGTTCTTGATATTGGAGCATTGGAGAAGATCCGATCTGGAGATATTGAAGTGGTTCCTGGAATCAAGAAGTTCTCAAAGAACATGGTAGAGCTTGAAAATGGTGAAGAATTAGACATTGATTCAGTTGTTTTGGCCACTGGATATTGCAGTAATGTTCCCTATTGGCTACAGGAAACTGAGTTTTTCACCAAATCCGGATACCCCAAGACACCATTCCCAAATGGTTGGAAGGGAAACACTGGACTTTATGTTGTTGGATTCACGAAGAGAGGACTATCTGGTGCTTCTGCAGATGCCATGAAAATTGCACAAGATATTTCCAAAGTTTGGAAGGAGGATTTGAAGCAGAAAAAACAAAAAGTCCCCACTCATAGAAGATGCATTTCAACGTTCTGATCACTGGGAACATATTAACAGATAGTCGATCAACACACGCATATTAACATTTATTGTTTTGTGATTATACTTAGTGAAGAGTGACCTTGTAGTATAAGTAACATGTAACAGACACTCAAAGATAGTAGGATAGCATACATAAAAGCCCTCTCCAAAAAGCCTAAAAAATTCAAGTTTTTCAGGCATTTTGTACACTAATTAGGAGATGTGGCTTTTCTTTTTCTTTTTCTTATAAACAAAAGTTCTATATACTCTGTAACATGATTCAGTGATAAGTTATAATGACAGTCGGCAAATACCTTGATTATCTCTACTAGTGTCTCACATTATTACCAGTGGAGTACTGATCTGTAAATATGGAGAAATACTGGACAAATATACTCATGGCGTGTAACATAAACTACACACAAATATTATCGAAAATAGTGCAATAAATGATATTATTTTTCCCTGCAAAACTATTCGATCAGAACATGGCGTCACATTATTGTAATTATTATAATAATTATGTGTGAGTTTGACCTACAATTTTAAAGTGGATTAACAGTATTGAAGTTTTGTGTTTAAATAGCACATGGATTGAGCAACCAGAGGAAGTAGAAGAATTTATGGAAGCTTGCGCAGTGGTTATATAAAAATATTTTAGTAAAATTATCTAGAGCAGAACTGCCGCATAATAAGAACTTCAGTCATGGATTCTCTCTCATCTTACATTAGGAGATGAAAATTTAGTTCTGCATGTCAGTGTCTTAATATTATTTATATTAATACAATCAGAATGTCAAGCTCACTATTATTAGTATTATAGGATATTAATCTCAGAAACATATACTACATCTCATCTATTAGTTATATTAATATGATTCAATGAATGAGTTTTTTAAGTCAATATCTGTTATTGTATAAAAGAACTTCTACGAGTAGACAATTTATAGTAATAATAGTGGCACGATATTATGGGCCGTTTGGGCTGCCCTAATTTTAATATAAATCATATGTTCTGAAGCATTTCAAATGGATCTCGAAATATATCTCTGCTACTTAATTATAATTAATTACAAACTTATCTGAGTAGAGAGAAGTCATTTCGATTTAATAGAGATGGAACTCGGCCTATTAGTAGATCATATGTCCGGCCCAACCTGATCCTAGTCTTATAGACGGATATGGATCAACTTAAAAAAACCGATTTCGTATACAGACATCCAATTAGTGATTAGTTCAGATATAAATTATCCGATATTACTTGAAGTCTTAATTGAGAAACTGACATAGTGGCATGATTGAACGAACAAAAACTTAAAAATTCAGAAAATAAATAGTAAAAAACTTGAAGATACTGATGAAAATGATACAACTAATTGTTTCTGACAGAGCTCTAACCTTTGTATGTGGATTAATTCAAGCTCGACCGTAAAAATCTAACCTCTGTAAGTGGATAAAGTCAAACTCGTCGGTTCACGACTCCATGCCATCTTAATAAGTGGTAGTAGTGCCACAAAAGCATTCCAAAGAGGGTATCCAACTCCACGACCACGACCACAACTACAGAAGAGTAGACATAAATACCTTCATATAGATTAAAAGAACCATAATATTGCTCATCTCTTTGATTGTCAAAAGGTATGCTGTTTTATAGCTGACCTGTCTACATAGTAGTATTACCAGAAAGCAAGGAGCCAATTAAAAGAAAAGTCAGAGAAATTCTTTATTTATTTGTACAATCCTGGTAGGAACAAGAGACCGGAAGTTGTAATAGTGCATTAGTAAGTTAAAACATGCTTACCTAATCTGAAGATTGAATAACTATCATAAACTTAAACTGTAGATTAGGTTAAAACAGAGGCCAGTTTTTTTTGTCATCCATCTACCTCTTGTTTATTCTATAGGGTTGGTGGGTAAGTGAATACATTAAAAGGAACAACCTTCTTCTCATACACCCGAAGCTTAAGGTTTGAAAGGTTTCCTCTCTAGTACGTCTAGCTAGCTGTGCATTCTTAGCAGTATAATCTCTGCAATAAAGAAATGCAAATTCAGGTCCAACTGCGATATCTGTGCCAAAACCCTAAAAAATATTAGGGACTTCAGCTGCTCTTGATGAATTGGATAGGGCACGAATCGGCTGGGAAGTAGCTATCAGTCCTTCTAGGGATGCACTGACAGTGAAAGCAAGATAAAAATACATTTGACGTGGTCAAAATGGAGAAAAAACTTCACTCTTTATCCTGGCATCTGAAGTCGGGAACCAATGAAATGAAAATTACATAAAGCGCCATTATGAGATAAACTGATTGTACTAATTGCATTTGTTCATAAAGGGAAACAACTTCTTGAGTAACTATTAAAATCTTGATGTATTTTCTGATGTCCTTTCTCTTATTTGTTAAGTATACCAAAACCACATGAACAAGCAGAGCTGAAGTCAGCAAAGAAGCATCTTCGATAGCATAAGTGCATATCTTAGTAAAGACTGGCTTAACAATGTTCAATTTGTTCCTTTAGACTACAACAATGCTCAGCAGATACGCATAATAGTAATATCATATCTTTCAGCTAAACAAGAACAATGAAATTACAACATGATTTGCTTTCATGTACTTCAGCAACTTCATTGTCGTTCTTGGCACGACAGTCGAGTATTACTTGTTACCGGCTAGGCACCTAGGTTGCATATTCAAACTATTGTAAACAACTTCTCTATGAAATATAAGGGTACTATAGTGCATACATCGGGACCTCCTGAAATCCTACTATTGCGAGAGCCTACTTCACTAGGATTGCTTTTACTTGTGCACCAGCTACGCCTTATGCAAGCAACCTCGAGACCCTCATTAGAGATAATATTTCAAATTCTAAAGTTCCGATACTTTCAGTTCCTCACAGCCTAAAATAAAGCATGTCTAAGATCTCATTTTAATTAGATACTAGTGACAACCAATTCACTAAAAGCACAATTTTTATTTTATTTTTACACTTCACTAGTAATAAACATTACAATCAATGTACCATTCGATATGCCAGAGACCAGTAAAATGACTAGTGACTAAAATTTCGAAATGATCATCAATTATCGGAAATTGAGCTTACTATCGTTGACATTTGAGATATGATCATCTTTCAACTTAAATAAAATTTCTTGATTCATTACAAAAATTTTACACTAAAAGTCGCACATGCATGTACAAATATATGATTACAAAAGACATAAATATGCTGTAAAATTAAGATAAATATATATACCTGAACTGGGGATGGGGATGGCTTATTTGTAGCAGAGCCATGGCAATTTTCTATCAGTTATCATAGTTTTTTTTGGCTAATTGATTAGCCCATGCACACGTCAGGAATCGAACTCTTGACCTCCGCAAAGGGGAAAAGAGCTCGATCACTGCACCAACCCTTTGTTGGCTATCAGTTATCATAGTTAGTTTGCTAACATCTTTTTGTTCAGATTTGAAGATTTGTTTATGATCAGTGATGAATCAGGGCTTCAACCAAACAGGGACTTGTTCTAATTGTGGTAACTGATAAATCATTAAGTTTAAACTTTACATGATCCATCTTTATTTATCAATTTTATTTATTTTTCAATTTTTGGTTAAATTAATGAATTTGTAAAACCCAGTAACACATTATTCCACATTGATTATATAATCAATGAATTCATTTTCTAATTTTTAATAAATTAATAATTTAGATTTAAATAGTCACATGTGAATACAAAAATACTCGAATCATCTCTACAGTCTTGTAAATTTTATGATCTCACCAACGATATTAGATTCTCAAATCATTCTCAAATAATGACGTGTTGTTATATTATTAAATATTTTTCAGTAAACAAAATGTACCTTTCATGATACACGAGGTCCACATATCAAAATAAATCATGTTACAATTAAAATATTTTTGATCGAAATTTGCTTTAAAAATGATCAGAAGTCATAACTTGTTAAATTTCAAATTTAGGACCTGTTTGGCAAACAGATAACTTATCAACTTATCGACAGTCGATTTTTTTTTTCATATTTACATGTTGATTTTTAGAATTAAATATTTAAGTAGGATTTAGTATCTTTTATATATAAAAACTTGTCAGAAATAAGTACTAATAAGATTTCCCAAACCAGGCGCTTAGCGTAATTACATTCTAGCCCATATATTGGGCCTTTCCAAAGTTAGTCAGACTACATTCTAGCCCATGTTGCAGACCAGTCCACCATTTATTTTACAACCCATATATCACACTCAAATGTAAACAAAAAAGATCATATTTTGTCATTTGTTATTTGTAGAAAAGACCAGAACATAAACAAGGGGACAACAATGGCAGCAACATGTAATAACATATGTAAAGCAGCAACATCAATAGCTATATCTATTACAACCCCTTCTCTCTCTACTTCTTCATCTCATCTTCTTCTTCCTTCACTCTCTCTCCTCCCCAAATCTTCAAGAAATCTCTCCACTCCAAGTTTCAAACATACCCATGTTGTCAAGAATCCGGGTCGGGTCAATTTTCGGGTCATGTCATCTTTATCAGATTCTGAGTTGGAGGGCACTGTTAAAAAGACTATTAATGATTACCCGGTTGTTGTTTACTCCAAGTCTTGGTGCTCGTGAGTTCTTGATTCATTTTCTACTATTTTCTTGTTTTTTTTAGTTTAAAGATTTGATTTTTAATGGTTTTCTTGGTTTTTTTTAATTAAAGATTTGAATTTTATTGGTTTTTGATGAATTTGTTTGGTGCAGATATTCTTCTCAGGTGAAACAATTGTTTAAGAAGCTTGGTGTGCAACCACATGTTGTTGAATTGGACCAATTAGGTATGTTATAGTGTTGAAAGTTGAAAATTGAATACTTTTGGGCCTTAGAATTTTATTTGTTTATCGAGATTGAAAAATGTTAATTTTACGAGGTTATGGTTTATGGAATTTTAATATGTGGAGGTTCTACTGTTTTTAAGTGTTTATAGAATTGTATGTTAGCCATGTCGAGCTAGCCTTTTTCTTAAGTTTAGTATGCATATGGTTTCAAATGGTATTTACCCTCAGGGTTGCGGTTAAAGACAAATGTTTTAAGTGAGTGTGTATAGCTTAGCCTTAGGCAAATGAAGAGATCACTCGACTCCACTTCTGTATGGAAATGGTTTCGAAACAGTTTGTTGGTAATGGAAATGTAAGCAAACATGTTAATGGTTACATAATGATAGACTATAATGTATTCTTAAGAAAGAGTTCATCATTAGTACTAGAAATATTCAATATTCCATAAGCCCAAAAGATTACCAGCTTTATTAGGTCTGGGTTAAGTTATCTTTCATATTGAGTAAGGGAATATAATGTCTAAGAGATTGTGTTTCATTCTACTTGAGAATATTTGTATATCTGTGGGATGCTGTATACTGTATAGAAGTCAGGTTCTTGCTTTTAACCATGTCTTCTATCAGGTAGATGGAACATGAGTTTCTTACATTCAATAGTAGTTCTTTCATTCTTTGATATTTAGAGATTATTGTTCTTTTAGGTGCCGAAGGATCACAATTACAGGACGTGTTGGGAGATTTGACCGAGCAATACACTGTTCCGAATGTTTTTATTGGTAAGAATTGCTCTATAACTATCATTCCTATTGAAACTAGTTAAAAAGCTAATATTCGTTTGTTTCTTTCAGAAATATACAATGATATATTATAGTGGCAGGCAGTTTATATCTGTAATTGTATGCACTGGGTGCAGTTCTCTGTTCAGGGTTGTCACTATTAAGACGAAAAAGTAGGTTAAATTACAAGCTGTTTTAAGGCTGAGCTATATCTTGTGCTTCAGAAGGCAATATTATACCATTATAAGTAACAGAGTACTTTAAATTTTGTAACATGCTTTAATGAGAGTACAAGCCTCTATAATGACTGACAATTAATTATTGTTGTGCCCCGTTTGGTTGGGGGGGAAAGGGGAAAAATTGTGAAGAAAAATAAAGGTTAAAGGAAATATGAGTGAATAAAAATAAAAATAATTAGAAAATTTTTATGATGAGGTTTATGAAGAAAATGAGTATAAGTATGGATGAAGTTTTTATCTACAAATTTGTGGGATTGAGCTCTAGTTTCAATTTTATAAATGTATTGAAGTAAGGAATAAAATGATGAATATTTCCCTACAAATTAGCACAAATTGCATCTCTTTTCCACTTAAATTAATTCCCTCCAATTAAATAGAGCAATAAGCATTCAAGTTTTAGAATGTGAAAATGAAGTAAGATCATAAAATTGAGACAAGCAGAAGACTAGGGTTTCAACCTCTTCATCATATGTTGTATGGTCCTTGTCCTTGATTCTACTATTGGGCCTTGCCAATGTGTAGAGTGAACATTTCAATACGACATTCGACCACATTTTAATTTGATAGATATCATCATCATAAATATCTAGTTTTTTCTGTGGTGTTCGATAAGAAATAATAATCACTATCATTTCTATTTCCTGTGCCAGGGGCTAAACACATTGGTGGTTGTTCAGGTACCATCTCTAACACTAAGTTTTCAATGATACTGCATTAAATTTGATCTGGAAGAGTTGTTAATCTTTTAACTTCTTCGTTATTTTGTTTTTTGATCATCTGAGTTTGTTTGAAGTAGCAGCTTCTAGAGTACCCACTTTTCTCATCATTCCACATTGGCATATAATGTCCATGGGGCCTTTTCTTATTTTGTTATTTATGCGTATGTTAGTTTATTCTTTAAATTTGACAACCAAAGTCTTGTATTAACTTAGACCCTGGTGGGATGTATCTGCTTTGTGTTAGTTTATTCTTTAAATTTGACAACCAAAGTCTTGTATTAACTTAGACCCTGGTGGGATGTATCTGCTTTGCTATGACTATATAGAGCCCGTTTTGGGTATCTTAAAAAATGTAACTTATAACTTAAAGTGGATAAATGTCGTATAAGTGATAAGTAAATTATTACTTATAAGTTATTTATGTGTTTGGATAAATTTATTTATAAATTAATAAAGTGTTTGGTAAATTATAACTTATAAGTTAAAATATTTTTTAAATAATTATGAAATTGATATTACTTAATTTTCATTAAATTTTGCATTAATTGAATTTTAGATTTTGAAGTCCAAAATTATATAAATTAAATTTTAAAATGAAAATAAGCATCATATTTATGTCCATGACTCCATGTCACATTTCATATAGAATTTATTGTATTACTATTTTATATAATATATATGATTATAGACATCTTTTGTGATTTTTTTTTCATTTTGCTGTATAAAAGTGTACTCCCTCCGTCCCACTGGGATCTCTAGGTCTACTGTTTGCACGCATTTCAAGACTCATATAAATTGTAGTTCCATAATTTTAAAAAAAAAAATTCTTTTCTGAATAAAAGTTTAAATATTAAATTTTTTTTCAGAAATTTTTTTTTTAAAATAAATTATAGAACTATATTTTAAATGAGTCTTAAAAAGCGTGCCAAAAAATAAAGTATAGAATTGGAAAGAGGGAATATATAATTTTTAGCATGTTTTTGTATCTGTGACTAGAGCTGTTGTATGAAAAGCAGAATGTACCATCTCTCGTACTTTCTACTTTTGTCACAAAAGGCAGTAAATATGCGCGTTCAAAAAAGTTGCCAAACGGCAAGATTAAGTGCAGGATGGCGTTTTGGCTAGTTTAAGTTAGTTTTAATGGGAGCCAAACAGGCACATAAACCAACTTCATTTCACATTTTTGATGGAGAATAAAGCACTTGCTGCTTATAGCTTGTACTGTTGACATCAAATATCTTGTTAACAAGGCAGTCTTCTCTAGATAAACTTGGCTATAAAATTGCAAAATCATAGGTAAGAAGAAACAACCAGGAAGTCTTATGTTTTACTGTAATGTGCAGATACTGTTGAGCTCTACCAGAAAGGGGAACTTGAAAATTTGTTATCAGAAGCTGGTGCGAAGAAAGAGAGCTAGTCTTTAACCTTGGCAAGGCTGTCTATGTTGCTTAGTTCATAAGATAGAGTTACAATTTTATCGGTGTTAATTTGGCCACAGTTTTTATAAATTTCTAGTATTGAATCAGCAAATTCGGTTTCTACACACATGTTAAAGCATTCATCTTTCTGGATTAGATATTACTTAATTGCTTAAGGTGGTCACTCACAATTGCGATGTCACTTGTCTTCTCAATGGGTTTCTTTGCATAGTCTTCCGGCCACTAGGACTAAAAGAGGACCGAGTTTTTTTTTTTATCGAACTCGAGCTTGAGCTTTAGTTTCTTATGGAGCTAAGCTGATCTTGACAGGATGATTTTACATAATTTATTGGCAGTAAGAGTTGTATTGATTTGGGTACAATTCAGATGCACGTTGGGCCAGCCACATCTTCTTGTATATTCATGTCAGGTTTAAATATTCTTTAGCTAAAAATGAAATTGAAAAATAAGTTCTTACAAAATCCATGTAAAGTTAGTGACAATCCTAATAATTTTTCAAGTCACTATTGCTCATTTGCTCTATTGGCAAAATACAATTTCAGCAGAAGGCATAGTAAAAAAGAGTAATGAAATCATAAAAAAATTCTAAATATTTGTAATGAAATTTTTACTAATTTATAAATTTAACCAAAAATACATGGGAAGAAAAGAGACTGGGGCACTCTAAGGTTACTCTATAATAGGACTACAGGACTGTGTTTGGTTGAAAGATACTTCACCCGTGGCTCATTAGTGATCACAAACAAATGATCAGTCTTGAAACAAACGCATAGTGCTCATGGTAGCAAACAAAACTGTAAAAACTGACAGGAAATCTATCTGGTACAGCCATGGCAGCAGCCTCCTCAGTATTGGTGGCGCATTTTTCACACACCGCCAACACCACCACCACAACAAGTAGTATTAATCTAAAATGCTTGGGTTTTTCCCGCCATTTTAACCGTCAAGAATCGAGCTTTATTATATCAACTGCTACTCTCAGTTCTACATTACAGCGCAGGACGCGATTGCGTTGCTTAATTACTTGCTCTGCTTCTGATAAGCCAACCTCATCTCCCCAATTCAGGTTTCCTTGTGTTTATATTTCTTAAACTTTACAGCATGTTTGTGTTTCTGTGAATCTATATGTTTATATGTGCATCATGCATGTGTGGCTTTAGTGTTCTTTGCTAGTTGAACACACTCTGTGACACACACTCTATGCCTTTGATAATGTTTGAACTCTCGATCTCCCGTAAAAGGAGGGATGATGAATGAGTGATGACTGATGCCGCTAGAAGAAGAGCTCTTTGTCATTTGTACTCCATTTTGATGAGATACAAAAAAATACTAAGGGTTTATTATTATTCTTCTTTCTTCTAACTTTACTTTGAAAGTATATAGATACTATCGAGCAACGGGCGGATGGATCAATGAACTGCATTTTTCAAAAACATCATCAGAAAAATGGAATGGGGTTTTGCCAGGAATGGCCTTTTTTTTATTTATCATAAACTTTTTCATTACACATAGTATGCTCGAACCCCATCAGCATATTTTTTGTTTTACGTCCCGTAACTCCTGGCTATTTTAGTCTGGGTTATAAAGCGTGCATTGTAATGTTTGTAAGTGTTTTACTACTGAATTGCAATCATCACAAGAAATTGTATCTTTTGGTAAATTGGTTGTCACTAACATTTGTGTGAAATGAGGAGATATAAAATGGTTTATTTTAGTCTGCAAAGTCTTAAGATTATTAGGAAGTTGAAATGTGTCTCTACTAAGGGTCTCTTGGTTGCTTGAGCAAGGTCGTGGCTAGTGTACAAGGCTCCTGCTCCAGAAACAGTAGCCAAAGTAAAAAATTTAACATTGTTCTATAATGTAATGTGCTTATGCCTATAGTTACACACAAGAGAAAGCATGTCATAATATACCTCAAGGTCTTATTTTTACTTAAAGTATCTTCCCCTTCATGAGAATTTTGTACATTTAGTTTAAAACTTTATGTTTTGTAAAATGGCACTGTCAAGTAAAATTTAGTTAATTGGTTTTTCAGTTCAGATGCGAAGATTCGGAGTGAAGTTCTTACTCCATTTCGATCAGTCCGAATGTTCTTTTATCTTGCTTTCATTGCCAGTGCTTCCCTAGGAGGATTAATAGCTACTACACAGTTAATTGGTGCCCTGTCTAATCCATCAAGAGCAGCTGAAGTGTCTAAGATTCTTGAGGGTCTTGGCATAGATATTGCAGCTGTATCTGTATTTGCATTTCTTTATTCTAGGGATAATAATGCTAAGAATGCTCAGTTGGCTAGACTGACAAGAGAGGAAAACCTATCGAATCTTAAGCTTCGGATAGATGAGAAGAAGGTTGTTCCTCTTAATGCATTTAGAGGATTTGCTCGTCTTGTAATAGTTTCAGGCCCTTCATCTTTCATTTCTGAATCTTTCAAATTTAGTGAACCTTTCACTGAGGGTCTTCTGGACAGAGGGGTGCTCGTAGTCCCTTTTGCCACAGATGGGGAATTACCTGATTTCGAGTTTGATGAGAGTGAAGAAATGAAGGAGCTGACTGGAAAAAGGAAAAGGCTTTGGCAGTTGAGTCCAGTTTTCTCAACTGACTGGTCCAAGTAAGCTCTCTTTCTCTCGGAGTCTCAGTCCTCAGAGTTCACCAAATTTTATAAATAAATACAACTTACTTTTTTCTTTTTAATTTGAAACCAACAGGTGGTTAGATGAACAAAAGAAACTGGCCAATGTTTCAACTGAATCTCCGGTGTAAGTATTAAGATATTTGTTTTATCTTCAAATTTGGGAAGCATGTTTTAAATAATGCACTATTAAACTTCAGGTTACATGTTCCTACATGATCATATAAATCAGAAATAATTTTTTTTTGTCTGCATATCTGTTAATATTCTGGTAATTTTATTCTATAAAGATATTTATCTCTACGTTTGGACGGTCGGGTTCGTGGTAGTGGAGTTGGATACCCTCCTTGGAATGCTTTTGTTGCACAACTACCACCTATGAAGGGACTGTGGACAGGTCTTTTTGATGGCTTTGACGGACGAGTTTAACTTGATTCACTAACAGAGGTTAAATTCGTAAGGACGAGTTTGACTTGATCCACTTTCAAAGGTTAGATTCTCTAACAGGAACAATCTGTTGCATCAGTTACCTAGCTGTCTTTATGTTTTATACAATTTTAGTATATTATCTGAAAATTTGAGTTTCTGTAGGTCTAGCCATTTCGATTTCTCAAATAAGGCTTCCAGTAAATAGAGAATATTTGTTAATTAAAATTCTTGTTTTAATTAAGACGGAGTACTAATACTCTAATAGCTGGGTTTTAGGCACCACCGATGTTTAGGAGGATGTGGTATGAGACGTCTAAAATTCAAACCAGTAAGTAAAACCATAACGAACAATCCATTACTTCCTGGTTGGAAGGAATCAGTTGAATGCATTACAGGATAGGCAAGAACTTTTCTCTGGTTGTAGATATTGAATGTAAATACATGATGGCATACTGAGAATTCATTCAAGTTGTCACTTGCAACAAAACAATCGATATGCTGTAGCATTTTCTCCCTCTTCTCTAGCTGTTGCATCTGCATGTTTATTATTAGTATTTAGAAGGATGTAATTCCTGTTAATACATCTGAAATGCACGCAATATCTACATGGACGGCTATTTTCATAATTTCACCAATTAGCTAGTTCCAGCTTCTACCGTAAACTATGATGTTGAGTTTATTGAACGCTGTACATTAGCGTTCCAAGTAGTCAAGTACAAATGGCATTACAATCTGAAATTATTTTTGTCGCAATATATTGTAGGACCTGATACAATCGAAGGGGTGCAACCGATTCTATACTTTAGGTGGCTGGAGACAGTAGTACAGAATACAGATACATTTGTGAATTCAAGAGGCTTGTTTTGATAGTCTCTACTTTATTTTACACAACTTTTTCGAGCAACTGTCTGTACATAATAGTAATTTCAGAATGATCAAAAATTTGCTGGCAACTTGTAACCAACAGACAGTTGTTGCATAAATTGACAATAGGACCCAACTTTGTAGTGTTTCTTGTTAAACCAACATTCAGGCGCCCATGATATGAAGATTGAAGGGCCACTAGAACTATAGGTTAAACTGGTCGTTAACTTGATATACCTAAGGCCATCATCCGTCTAGCAGAAGTAGCGAAAACATACTAAAAATTAGGCATGTAAGAAGCGAATTATGATATATAAATTCTTTAATAAGCTTCTGTATCACAGAAGGCATAACCAGAACGATACTTCTAGTACACATATGACATATCATGCATAGCAACACTCATTCGACTTCTTGGATCTCATCCGGTGCATAGTTATTTGTCGATACATTTGCATAGTTCACCTTGTTGGTAATGCAACAACAAGGTAGAGAGTTTTTTGGTCCTGCAACCATACACACAAAAATCAATCCCAGGGGTCTAAAATTGTTGGTGATGTAGAAAATGTCGTGGAGTGAAAAAGATCGTTAGGAATGAATATTAACATAAAATCCTGAAGTTGTATCACTAAATGAAACAACCAAACAAAACATAAGATGTTACCTGATCAAAAGCTACAACTGATCCAACACCATTGCACCAGTAAGACTCCTTTGGCTTTCACAAAACACGTAATCAAGTGCGATTAAGGCTTTACTATGTTAAGCTGGAATTCAACATTAAGATCTACTATTAAAAATTAAAAATATTCAATCAATTTTAATAATCAATAATTTTGTGCACCGGCTATAACTTCGGTCTATGTTAAAAAGGTATCGAGTACTACCTTTGTTCCTCTCTTAGGACCGATCTGAGGTGGCTTAAGGGCAGCTTTAGCTTCTGGTTCTGCGGTGGTCGTTGATGCCTCCTCCGCAGCTCGTAAAATCAACCTTCTAGAATAAATGCCGCTGTATCTAGAAACATGGTTGAAAGATTTACATACTGATTCTACTACTAGTATTATTAGAAGTGACATTGCAGGTGCAACTACAAATCCACAAGCAGCAGATGCCATGTTATAACCAGCCATACTACTTGTTTCTCTACAACTCTACAAGGATTGTTGAAGAATCTTGATAATGTAGAGAAATTTGGTGAACAATTTAACTTGAAAGTGACAGAATTGAGAGGCTTCCAATCAGGGGAATATCTTTTTCTTGGTTATGATCAGTTTCCACTTAGTTCAGCCAGTAAAATGTTGTCACTAAAGTGCCATATATCTCATGTTTTTGGATAATGTTGCCCTGTATCAATTTTTTTTTTTTTTTTGACGAACAAGCAAGAGACTTATTAAAACATAGTAATTCAGCCAGAATAAATCTCCGAGCTGTCAACTACAATCTGATTGTGAAACAAAAAACATGCTAAATCAATAGCCGTTTTGTTTTCAGACTGTTTAACACATAAAATATTAAAATTATTCGATATAAAAAATATTACAATGACATCTCGAACAATCAAACATACACCAGTTGTGAAACTAATAGCATCACAATTGACCTTCACATAAATGTCATATGTAGTCCAATGTTCAAAACCATCAGTTACATCAACTGATTTTGGAGTAACAAATATTAGGAGTTGTCCCACATCGGTTGTGGGAGGGGCATATTGTTAGAATATAAGCAAGCAGATAACTCCATTAGTATGAGGCCTTTTGAGAGTTACCCAAAAACAAATCCGTGCGGGCTTGGCCCAGAGCGGACAATATCATACTAATGTGGAGTTAGGCCTGCTTAGCAAGCCCAACAAGTGGTATCAGAGCTTCAGGTTATAACGGTCCATAAAAATCTCACATGGACTTCCAGATGGACCTATGGACCTAGGAAGCGGCAGATGGGCTACCCAGTATGGGCTTAAGGAGCCTTCCAGTATGGGTCAAGGGGGAGCCTGATTACACTGAAGGAGGCAGATTCGACAGGTGTCGAGCCCGATGTGTGAAGGGGGAGATTGTTAGGAGTTGTCTCACATCGGTTGTGGGAGGGGCATATTGCTAGAATATAAGCAATCACAATTATGTAATTTACTTTATGATATATATTTATTTGCATATTACATCCCGAAACTTTAACTTTGAAAATATTATGATACCGAAACTTCAAAGATAAACAATTTTGTGTCCTTAATTTGGAGTTGCTTATGTGATGCCGGCAGCAAGAAGGTGTCAAGAGAAAAAAAAATTTATTTTATATATCCTTCGCTAATCAATACATATATTTTGTGTAATACAATGAGGTGAACTGTAGTTTATCTTTTGAAAAAACAAATATATTTTAATATACTAATAGTTCAAATTTAGTTTGAACTTGAAATTTATCAAAATTAACGGATACTTTAGTCAAACTCAAACATAACTTTTTTTTTTTTTTTCTTATAATCCGATATTCGGGCTAACTTGCGCTCACCTCAACTAATCCGAGCTATCTTACGCGCACCTAGACCAATCCGAAATACTGCTAGCACACTCGTGTAACTTCGGTAAGGACTTCTTTATTTGTTCAATTTTCAAAATTTTAATCAAACCATAAAATACATATTGGCGCCAATACTTTAACAAACACACACTGACACACACAAAATGCATCACACTGATTAGGGCTCGAAATCAAATCGAAGAAAAAATGAGACGAAACAACATAATAAAACCTAGAAATAAATCGAATAATCGCCTCAACAATTCATCAATTAGAGCTGCTAAATCCGCCTCTCATCTTCATTTCGCTCCTCATAATCAAGGTTTTTTTCCACAATTTGACCTAATTTTGTATAATTACGTGTTTGTATTCGATTACGTACTTTATTAATTAGATTTTGTATTTTCAATTCTGATCGGTGTCAGTGTTAATTAATTTGAAGGAATTGAATAAGCATGTGTGTTTTCTTGTTTAAATTGTTTCGTAAATTTCGATAAATTTATTTCGATAAATTTGGATGTAGAGGAGATGAATGAGAAAGTCAGTTAGTGTGATTTTGTTATTAAGTTGATTCGGTGAAATCGTAAATTTCGATAAATTTATTTCGATAAATTTGGATATAGAGGAGATGAATGAGAAGTCAGTTAGTGTGATTTTGTTATTAAGTTGATTCGGTGAAATGTGCAAGAGTGATTGTGTTGTATTCAAGGAAGTACGTGCCGTGATGTTTATTTATTCGGATTGTAACAAATTTTGTGTTGGAGTATGATCAAGTCGGATCAGAAGTTGTCGATAAGTTGAGTTGAGAGTTTTTATTTTTCATTTTGTGGCGTGTTGGAGATTTATGTTGATGGAATTTATTGTGTTTGTTTGGTTTCTATCGTTTGAATCTATTGCTTGTAGATACGAGGGGGGATAGGAAAAGGAAATTTCCGGAACCTAGAAGGCATTATTTGGAAGATATTGGGCCTAGTGCATGTTCTGAACAAAGTGAGCCAGTACAGGAACCAAGAAGTAGGTTTCTGGTTTCCCCCATAGTGTAATCCTTACTACCAGTTTCTTGGTGATTAATGATTTTAAGCGTTTCCTTGTTTTTCCCCTTTATTCTTTATGCATCTTTGTTGGATGTGCTTGGACTCTTGTAATGATTAATTGACTAAAGAAGAATTTACAGTTGATGGTGCCAAAACTTCTGAGTTTGCTTATTTCAAGAAACTAAAGAAGGAAGCAGGTCGAAGTGAATTGTATTCCAGGGATAGAGAGAAGAGCCAACTTGTAGATGCAGAGACAAACCATTATGAAAGCGGTAGGATTTCCATTAGGCATATAAGATTTATTTAGCTTACGTTATGTTTAAACATTGGCTGGTTTCCAAATTAGACTCGGAAAGTATGTTATATCTCTTTCTAATATTAATACTTCAAACTTTATAATATGCAGACAAAACAATGAAGTTAAAACAGATATATGATGAACCGAAGGTGTCAGTTCCAGTTGGAACGGAAAGATCCATTGATCACTCTTGCTTGAAACCTCCTGTTTGTGCATCAAAGAGCTCTGGTGGGCGTAGTTGACCTTATTGAGAATTATAAATGTTGATATGTTGGATATCAAAGATTATTTATGTTACCTTTTTTGCTCATCATCTTGCGCTAGTTATTTATATCATACTGCAGAGATGATCAACATTGTAGAAAGTATCGAAAGAGACATGATTTTCCCATTGCTGAATGAAAAGGGTACACCCAGTAACTACAATCATTGGCCCTCATTTACGCAGAGTTACCCTAAAGAAACAGGTATGCTCTAGGTATTTCCTATTAGATAAGAAGACTTCCCTTTGATCATTGCACCATACTTCTCGTCACGTGATTACAGTTGATTTTTTTACAAAGAGAGGCACAATAAGCAGGAACGTTAACTTGTTTAATACTAGTTTCATTTGATTTGATCATATTAACTAAAAAGAAGATTCGTTTGGTTCTGAAGGTTCATCAATAGTTGTTGTAAAGTGAACTATCTAAAATTAGTCTTCATAATAGATTGTGTCATAAGCCATAAGTTTCTGAAACTGCCTCAGATAGATAGTTCACAAAATAATAAGGATTTAAGTTCTAGAGGGGGAGACCATGTATATCTGTTAAAGAATCATGTTATGACGGTGATATTCTAGGTTTCTTTCAAGTTAGTTTGCTGCCTAGGTATCCAAGCCTTCTTCCCGCGGGGATGGACTCTGAAATAGTCCGTTTCACTTCTGTGCCGGAGGAAATGGGATTCGAAGAATAGGAGTTAAAAGAAAAAGGGAAAATTGTAGCGTTTTATAAATTATCTAGCATCCATATTTCTCCTGTCATCTTTGTGCCTTTGTGGTACTGAAAGAAACTTTTACAAGTGATTACTATCACTTTTCATTCCAATAGTCAGTTCTAAACATAGTGAGATGCATACTTTAATGACTATTGACTAGACTTCAAGTATGTTTACTGTTTCTCATTATTTTAAACAAAACGTTCAATGCAATGTTTTATGTACCAGAACTGAAGTTTTCCTTAACTTATAGGAGTCTACCATTGTGACAAAGGAATCTTTGCATTAAAGAGGCGGAAGTTACGTCAGTGGGTCTCTAGTACTTTACATCAGGAAATTGGCGAGCTCTCTTCGGAGGGGTATCCATATTACCATTCATAAATCTCCTATTAATTTATTTTTTTTTGATTAATATCTCACACTCAGTTTTGATAGTCTCAGGTTCAGTTTGGTTGGTATGCTCCTTAATCGCCTGTTTCCTGAAGACAATAAAGAGAATGTATGATGTTTCAGCTGTAATGTGAATATGTGACACTTTCTATGTAAAGCTTGGCTCTTGATATTTGTGCTTATGATTGTGTCCTCTTGCAGTGTGATTGGGAGCCAGAATATAATCAAGCAGAAATTAGGGCCCAGGATCGATTATCTTTGTGTCCTGATATTAGTACACATTCCAGGGGATATTATGGGTTCCATAAAAACCACATAATGGAATTGGATTATGCTGTGTATGGGGATTTTTGTTTCACACAATATTTGCCTGAACATAGCAGAAATGTGGTTCTCCCAGAACTGGAAAATGTGGGTGCAGAATCTCCTTCAACTACTTACCCCATTAAAACTTATCCTCCCTGCAGAGATATTAAACCTTACCATAAAATAGATTCCTCTATTACTGGGAACTTGTTCCCAGAAAACAAATGTGCCCGATATCAGTCACCTTCCTTGCCTCATAATAATACACATTCTAGGGGACATTATCGGATGCATACAAATCACTTGATGGATTCTAAAAATGCTGGGAACCAGGATTATTGTTACACGCGACATTCATCTGAATGTCACAGTGATGTGATTCTCCCGGAATTGGATTATGTGGATGCAGCCTTTCCTTCAACTAGTTACCCTATAAAAACATATCTTCCCTGCACAGATGTAAAACCTAACCTTAATGTAGATGCCTCATTTTCCGAGAGCTTGTTCACAGAAAGTAATTCGTGTTTCCTTTTACAAACAGAAAATAATGGATCAATTGCCTGGTCAGACCATCTCAAGAATTTTGACAAATGCCATGATCCAAATAGCTCTCTACTTCAGGCAGAACCACAAGCTCTTCTCTTAGGTTGGGATTACAGCAATGAGAAAGATGAACAAGGCTTATCAGTTTCGTCTTACAAAGGAAATATGAATTTATTGACACGTTCTGGAGACGATGATCACTGGCAGGGTCATGATAGACAAGATGAGAGTGCATTGTCATCATCTTGTTCGGTTTCAAATTATTTATTAAACTGCAATTTAATGCAACCCAGCTCATCAAACTTTTGTTCCAGTCGTGATTCTGGGAGATACTTAGAATATGAGAATTGTCCTTATGCAAAGGTTGACCATTTTCCAGTACCATTCTCGTGTAATTCAGACTCACTAAAGTATCTTTGTGCTCCATCAGAGGACTTCTCAATGAACAACCAATTAGAAACCAGAAATGCTGTTTTATCTACTCAGGATCACTTCTGGAATCTGAACAGAGTTATCTGTGAAGGCAATTATAATGATCAGGAGTCCCTCTTCTTTTCAACAAGCCTAGATCGAGAGTTAGGTGAGAAGCACTTACAGGTCAGTGATTACTCC
>PHNY01107592.1:16111-28888 GCA_003724115.2 Anethum foeniculum | reverse complement strand
TTTTTGTTCTCAATAAATTATTATTATTATTATTATTATTATTATTATTATTATTATTATTATTATTATTATTATTATTATTATTACTACTACTACTACTACTATTATTATTATTATTATTATTACTATTATTATTATTATTATTAATTAATTAATTAAATTATTTTAGTATTAGGTGGCAATGACATATAGGCGGAGGTCTTTGTTTTTAATGAAGAGTATAGGTATACCATTATAAGAGGGTTCTTGTTTTTGAAAATAACAATAATAATATGAATTAAATTAGTTTAGTATAAATTATATATTATACTATTTGGAGTGGATTCCTACTTTTACTTTTAATAAAGAGTAAGGATTAGTTATATTAATTAATAATTATAATTATTATTATTATTATATCAATTAAATTAATTTAATATATTTAGTGACATACCACGTGGTATATCATACCATTTAGAGATGGTTTCTGCTTTTAATAAAGAGTATAGATTACATAGGAGAGGTCTTGAACTTGGAATCCAAATTCGAAAAACTTCAAGAACTCAGACCATTCGTTTATATCTCTAAATGAATATATAAAATTATTTCTTAAAACCATCTACTTGGTGTCTGTTAGAATAGTGCAATCTACGTTAATCACACTTATACTCTCTGTGCACTTCCAAAAATTTAAAAGCCCTGATCTGTATGAATTGTCACCTGGTCCATTTCTCCCTGTCACTAACGCTGCAAGAGAGGCAAGGAAAAACAGAAATGGCACTATTTTTGTGGAGTTTATAAACATCGAATAATCTGCACATAATTGCGGGTTTGAACTCTTCTCTTTCCGTGTTCAAACAATCTTGTTAAGGAACAAAACAAAATGAAATCCTGGAGTTTTAATAAAACATGCATTGAGCAATATAATATGCTGATACCTAGTTGACTCCATGATTTTATAGTGAAAAGGGCTGATAAGTATGCACAATAAGTAAACATTCTGAATCTTGTTAGCTTTTGTTAATGTCAACCTTAATGTCTTATAGTATTAACACACAGACTTAGCATCTACACTGAACTTTCCTGCAGGACTTTTTTTATACATTCCTTGTACTCTAATGAACTATATGTCGATACGTGTCACATCTGCTTGACTTAGATAATGAAATTAATCTTTCATAGTCAACATTCTGGATTTTGAATTCTTAATCGCAATGTTGCACTCTAACATGACAGCAACTAATAGTCTAATAATTACGACATTATGTAATAAGTCAATAAGTCTTTCATTGTCTTTCTGTTAATCTTATCAAGAACCTTCATTATTTTACACTTCGCTGATGATAAACATTACTTGTTTAGCAAGAGTGTGGAATTGTATAAATGCAAGACATAATAGTCTATGCTCTTGAGTAAAAACAGTAGTCCTGATATACATTTCTTTGTAGTAATGGGAAGAATCTCAATCATTGTGCTTGTTATTGTCGTTCTTTGTACTGTAAAAAATGCTGTTTATTTTTGTGATTCCCAAGTCGTTAATTGTTCCAAATCAGATATTGAAGCTCTCACTGAATTCAAGAATGGCCTAAATGATCCCGAGGACCTGCTTTATTCATGGAAAAGTAGCGACTGTTGTCTATGGCTTGGTATTGGTTGTGATAATAGCTCGGGAGCTGTGATATCTATTGACCTTCACAACCCGTATCCAGAAGGTTCTGATTCAAGTACAAGGTATGTATCATGGAACTTAAGTGGTGAAATTAGTCCAGCACTGTTGAAACTTGAATCCTTGAAATATCTAGACTTGAGTTTCAACAAATTTCAGGACATCCCTATACCTAAATTCTTAGGTTCTCTTAGTAATTTGCAATATCTGAACCTTTCAAATTCGGGGTTTAGTGGTATTATTCCTCCTGAACTCGGAAACCTTTCTAGATTGCAATATTTAGATGTTTCCTCAGATTTCTCGAGCTTAAATGTTGATAATTTTCAGTGGATACAAGGCCTTAATTCTTTGAAACATCTTGAACTGAGCCAAGTTGATCTTTCTCTTGTGGGGTCAAGTTGGTTTGATATCTTGCAAACGCTTCCATTTATAACTGATCTGCATCTTTCAGGTTGTGGCCTATCTGGTTCACTTTCGTCTCACAAGCTTGTTAATTTCACTTCACTTGCTGCCATAGACCTTAGTTTTAATACCTTCGAATCAACATTTCCCAACTGGCTTGCGAATGTCAGTAGCCTTGAATATGCTGATTTGCGCCACTGCAACTTAAATGGTAGAATTTCCCTGGGTCTAAGTGAGCTTCCAAGTTTAAGTTACTTAAACCTTGCTGGAAATAATAACCTGAGTGCTAGTAGCCACAAACTTTTCGGAGGAAGTTGGAAAAACATAAAGGTGTTGGATTTCTCTTTTAACAACCTGCATGGGAAACTTCCTGATACCATAGGAAACATGACATTTCTCACTAATTTCAGCCTTATGTCAAATAACTTACATGGTGGAATCCCAAGTTCTATTGGCAAATTATGCAATTTAGTACATCTTGACTTGTCAGGTAACAATTTGACAGGATCGTTACCTGAGAAACTTGTAGGTTCTCAATCCTGTGCTTCCAAGACTCCATTGCCAAGTCTAGCGAGGTTGCAGTTAAGCATTAATAAGCTGGTGGGCAAATTACCCGAATGGCTTGGCCACGTTTCGAATCTTATGGAACTCGGTCTGAACTACAATTTGCTTGAAGGTTCTATTCCAGATTCTTTTGGTACTCTGGAAAAACTTACAGATCTTCGTATTGGAGGGAACCAACTAAACGGGACTTTACCAGAGAGTCTAGGACAACTCTCTGAGTTGACAAATTTGGATGTTTCTAACAATCAGTTAACAGGTATCGTTACTGAAGTCCATTTCATGAAGCTCACTAAGTTACGGATATTACATCTGTCATCCAACTCCTTGATTTTAAATATCAGTTCGAATTGGATTCCACCATTCCAGGTTGGCAATCTTGATTTGCGTTCATGTAACTTAGGCCCATCATTCCCAGTTTGGCTTCAACATCAAAGAATGGTCAAATTGATTGATATATCTAATGCAACAATTTCCGGTCCTATACCCCAATGGTTTTGGGAAATGACCTCCAGTTTGTCTCTATTAAATTTATCACACAATCTTTTAACAGGTCAGGTTCCTAATCCTTTAGAGATTACTCCTTTCGCTGATATTGATCTTAGTAATAATCTCTTTGAAGGTCAAATTCCACTTCCAAGTGTCGAAATTGAGTTGCTTGATCTTTCAAGAAACAAATTTTCTGGTACTATACCTCCAAATATAAGCCAATTATTGCCAAACTTGGTATTTATTTCACTTTCAAATAACAATCTAAGTGGAGAAATACCAAAAGCGATAGGAGACATGTCGATTCTCGAAGTCATTGATCTTTCAGAGAACTTCCTAATAGGAAAAATTCCTTCCAGCATAGGAAACTGTTCTTACCTCAAGGCACTAGACCTCGGGCACAACAATCTCTTTGGACCATTGCCAAGCTCTTTAGGTCAGTTATTGCAGCTGCAGTCATTGCACCTCAACAACAACAACATTTCCAGGGAGATTCCATTTTCTTTCAAGAACTTGACAAATTTGCAAACACTTGATTTTGGAGATAACAGACTATCAGGCAATATCCCTTCCTGGTTGGGAGATGGTTTAACTTTCACTAGTCTCGGTATAATTAGGCTAAGGTCAAATGCATTTTCTGGGGTGATTCCAGCTAACCTTTCAAAGTTAAGCTCACTACAAGTTCTTGACCTAGCATATAACAATTTATCAGGTTCAATTCCAGCAAGCTTTGGCCATTTCAGAGCCATGGAAGAAGAAAGGAAAACTAACAAGTTCTTGCAATTTGGATTTTACAGAGGAGTCTACTATGAAGAAAGCTTGGGTGTGAATATAAAAGGTTCATTTCAAAAGTATACCAAGATACTTTCTCTTGTCACCTCAATAGACCTTTCTGAAAACAACTTGATTGGAGATTTTCCAGCAGAAATAACTAACCTTCGCGGCCTAGTGGTTCTGAACTTTTCAGGAAACCAAATCAGTGGTCACATTCCAGAAAATATATCAAATATGCATCAGTTATCGTCTCTTGATCTATCGAGTAATAAGCTTTCGAGTGTCATTCCACCAAGCATGTCATTGTTATCATTTTTGGGATATATGAATCTCTCGAATAACAATTTATCTGGCCGGATTCCTTACACGGGGCACTTATCAACTTTCGATAATTCTTCTTTTGCGGGAAATTCTGGACTCTGTGGAGCTCCACTAGTTGCAAAGTGCAAAGATGAGGATTCAGTTACAGATTTGAATCAAGATAATACAGATGATAACAAAGAAATCGATGATGAATATATTGGTAAGTGGTTCTATTTAAGCATTGGACTGGGATTTTCCTTTGGCATTTTAGTGCCTTTCTTGATATTGGCAATGAAAAAAACATGGAGTGAAGTCTATTTTGCCTTTGTCGACAAGGTAGTTGGCATGTTGAAATCCGAGAACACTGGAAAAAGGCCAATAAAATTTTACTAGTGATTGTAATAGTTTCAAGCTAAACTTGGGCATCTGCAGTCTGCAGATAACTTGGGTGCTATGGAACTGGCTTTGACAATAAGTTGTCGAACGTGACACATTATATGTAAATACTAACAGTGAAATGCTTGTAAAAAGATCAATAGCATGTCAGCATGCTTTTCCCCTTGTTATTTTTACTTGTTACTTGAGTTATGTTGTCTGCATGTGTGTGTTTCTGATATAACTCTACTCTCCTGCAGCAAAATAGGTAGAAAGAAGTAAATGAATACAAAAACTTACAGACCAACCAACATGGAAATATATCATGAATTTTAGACATTTTGAATTTGGATTCTAAGATATGTGTTTCTAAATGATAGAGTTTGGACTTTTGCAATTATAGCAGTTTGGGCCTGTAAGAAAAAGAAGCAGAACATCTGATTGGGCTAAACAAGAATGGATAGTCAAGGTTGGTTGGTTAGCCAAATTTTTCACTATTTTAGAATGAGCATCAGATTTGCTTTGATATGGATGCTTTCTAAGACAATTTGCAGCGAAGTGAATACATAGTTAAATACAATGCACAAACTGATTTAAATAGATCAAAACAATGGCAATAAAACTGGATATTCAAAGAATTCTAACTTATGCTTTGCCTCACATACTCACTACAACGAATAATTTACATGTATACCCGCAACCAAATTTTAATCAAATGAATACCCTTTGTCACTATTACTACCATCAAGCTTATCTATCTTCCTGCATGCCCTTTGCTATTCTAGTTTGCAAACAAGAAAATTCAGTGTTGCCTTGAAATTCTGTTGTGTGAAAGGCACCCATGGCTCATTATGTATCTATCCTGAAGTCTGAGCCCACCGAAACACTTCTGCCACTCATAGAGTTACAATTTTCGTTGTTATCAATATGGATTAGGTGCATTGGTTCATCTAGTCATAAGATCGGCTCTGAGAAACCTAATTTGGTACTACTCAGGAAATGTTGAGTAGGAATATCGCATTTGTGAAGAGGTGATCCTGCATCTGTTTGAGTCGACAACGACAAGGAACCCGTTAAGGCTAGCAAAGGGTCTACCAGGAAAGGCTGTATCAGTTTTTTTCTTTCACTCTCCTTTATTTCCTCTAGTAAAGCTTTGCCTGTGTCTATACCTGCTTATAAATTTTAATGATTCTGTTAGAACTATCAAGATTGGACAGCCATTTTGGTCTTTAGCTGTAAAGGAAGAAACTATTATATAGACTACTACCTGAAAGATAACCGCCATGGACATAACCATTAAACTTTTCACTTGTGTGTTCTCCAGTGAAAAATATCCTTCCTACAGGGGCCTATCCAAGTGTTACAGTAGTATTAGCAATACGATACTGATTAAACGAAAAGTATTATGATATGAAGACACATTCTGCCATATTAAATAAGTTCGTTCATCATAATATATCAGTTTGTACCTTAATATTATCGACTAGTTGTTGGTTAACATATATAGGGTAGTTGCTGTAGCTGCCTCGTTGGAAGCGGTTACTCCACCAGCGAGGCACAAGTATATCACTGGCATCTGGAATATTAGGGCCAAACATGTTCCTAAGAACATCCATTGCTTCCTTCAGTGTTTCTTGATCTGATTGAGCCTCAACACGTTTGGATTCTCCGTTAGTCAATGTCACAACAAGAATATTAGACCCAGGATAAGCGTTCTCCATGTGCTGATAGGATGGCAACAGATCAACAAACATCAATTAGAATATAGATAGCTAATCAATAAACTATTACATATTCAAAAAAAAAAATCACCTTAAAAATTAGAAAAATGTCAGTTTGACATCTAATGTTCTACGTTCAAGGGGGGTTATGCCACTGATGAAGATATTAAACATGTAAAGGACAGAACAATTATAAAAAGTATCTACGATGCATCACGTGTGAACAAAACATCTCCACACAATCACTTAGCAACTCAATTACTATATATAGACAATTCAAGGCTGGACAAAGATTTGGTTTTTTTTTGTTCAACCAACTAAATATATATTACGGGCATCAAGATTGACAGGCACATTAAGATAAACTTTAAACTAATCAAGAACAGCAATGGAGATGCTGTGTAATTATCTTTGCAAAGGATAGATCTATAAATTTCTATACTTTATTATCTGAGATCAAACAATAGTTATCAATGTACATACAAATCAGCAGTAGCTTCCTGTCACGTAAACTTCAACCCCCGCTTCTAACAACCAATTTCGTCAATATTTTACAAATGTAGTATTAAAATGACAATTCCGATTAAATGCGTACTCATAATTGGAAGGAATCAAACGTACCCTGAGCGTCAAAACAGAAAACAAACTTAGCGCAATCCCCTGAACTACGTACAGGATCTTTCATCATACTTGTTGACTTATGTTTTGCATTCTAGAAAATGCAATAATAATTTGTACAGGAAAAGTTCCCAGTATGAAACAACATACATCATCGAAATGTAGACCGAGCAAGTAATGAAAAGATGCAGTATATAATATACTAACCTGCCAGAATGTGTAGTATCCTCTCCTCTCATGAGCATACATAAAGAATTCTTTCTCTGCCCCACCAGGCCAGAACTTATATGGAAATTTTAAGAAAATCTTTGTGTAAACTATCACATCCAATTCCTCAATAGCTTCCAATTTCCACCTCTGTTCATCATTTTTTATTGTATTAGTTTTAAATCAGACAAGTATAGAATAGGAATGTACAAGCATCGATATTACTAGCTTCCTAGGTTACAAAACTACAGAAATTAACCATGTATAATAGGCTTAATGACCTTTTAAGCCTTAATGCTTGCACCAATATATCCGTCAACCCTGTGGTTCAAAACCGTTCCTTTTTGCCCATGAAGTACTGAAAACATATATTTTTACCCTTGGACCGGGATGGGTATATTGGTGCAAACTTTAAGGTTTAAAAGGTCATTAAGCCTATATAATAATGTACCGTAGATGAAAACTTTAAAGACCAAGTCATTAGTAATATAGTATGCCTCAGCAAAGCTTGCAAGCAACAATCAATAATGTAACATGATATTGTAACTTTAATATAAAAATTTGAGCCAATGGTCCAATCTTGGGAAAGAAAAATTGGCTTCAAAAATTTTTTATTTAAAATGTAAACTAAGAGCTGGAAGCATTAAAGTAGGCTCTACATGGAAAAAGAATCCAAGGACTTATAATTTCTCTATATATTAAAAGAGGTCCCATATTTATTCAATGAATCAGATTGCTACTTGAAGTTAAAGTACTGAAAGATATATAGTAGTGTATATGTAGTATACAAGAAGATACTGACAGTCATTCAGTTCTTCATATATGAATATATTAAATGAAATGGATATAGCTGTCAATAAGTTGTTTTTTGCGACATTCTGATACATTTGTGAATTTTAAAACTTGAACATACCAGCATCTACGCCCACTGATCTTAGTTTTAGAAGGAATTATTTAAAATTCAGGCTAAAGTTACAAACCACAAAACTTTATTACATGGGATCAAAATTTTGAGCATACTCAGTCCTACACACTTAGAGGGGTTCTCCCACCTATAAAGGACCATTTCTAGCAATGGCTTTACAGGAACCTTTTAGTTGGGCCAGATGATGAATCGAAATGCCACTATATACATAGAAAAGACTGGCACTACATATTACATGAAGTAGCCAGAGATTTTGGTATTTTTTACAGCAATCTTTATTTTAAACCAATGCAATCTTTAATTTAAGCAATCCTACTTCACTTTTTACAGATACATACCTTAATCAACCTACAAAAAGCTATAGATTATAGTAGTACACAGTTCAACTTATTTCTACCAACATCACCATTACTAATGTATACAAGTAATGTTGGTTGTTACCTATTATCCGTCACAAAGTATCAAGCCATGCATTTTTGTCTTTGTGCGCTAAGCGGAAATGGTAGTAAATGTAGAGACTCGAGAGTCTCCAGTATGCACATAGATTTAACACATGTATGCCAAGTGTGGGGTAATCTGCAAAGCTTAATCTAGCGGATACCTTTCTCGTTTTAGTGACAAGAGGTCATAACTAACATTAACTTGTTTTTATTCAAGTATTAGTAAGAAGTCATACGTACAGGCAAGGGAGGTTTAAAGGAAATGAGATCACTTTGGAGAACACCAATGCTAGCTGACAAAATCAAGTAATTTGCTTCGTAAGTGCAGTCATCTTCTGTTGTCACCAGAACTCCGTTTCTTGAGTGCTGTAATTCCCGAACAACCTGCCACATTTTCATCCAACCAATTATATATAAACCAATTATACTATCAAGCAATATCATACTCCATATAATTAAGTAATCCAACTGTATTTTCTAGCATCTTGCACATGACTCAAGTAAGATGACACAGTGTCAAATTATATAATTCCAAGCAACAACTAACCATTCCTCAGAATCTGAGAAGTCAAACTAAGAAAATCTGTGCAAGAATAAACCAATGTATAGGAATGAGTGCATGTGTAAAAAAATTACTAGGGTAGGTAAATTAAGTCATACACTTATAGAGTCATAGTCCAAAGGTTCTGTTCAGTAAATGTACACGTTTAACAGCTATGAATCACAACATTTTCTACTAGTCACCAGGAAGGGCTGCGGGGGAGAGAATCAATGATTGAATTTTTATTTTTTGCAATTACCCACAGAAAGTAAATTACTAAATTTACAAGAAACAGCCAAACCACATGTCAAATGAAGAAATTGACAAGACCTCTAGATGACCATCCCCTTGTTTATAAGTTAATAGTTTACAGCTTGGACTCGACTGTACCTACAAGTAGAGTATGGAAATAGGGAAATATAGCCTATATAATATAGACAATATAGAAAGATTGTGAAACATATTCAGGGCCTACTTGCTGGTGCAATGTGTAAAATCATTTTCAATATGACATTGATTTATATGTGTCTTTATGTATCATTGATAGTCCAGGATAAACGATTATTATAGCATCCCATATTACGATATGGTGTGCTATAGCAATCGTTCGGATTCGGGACCCATGTATCATAATCTATGTATACGTGCTGGTCTTACTTTCTTTCTTGTCTAATGCATTTGTGTAACATTGGTATTGAAAGGACACAGAGATTGACATTGCCCCCATGCTGTCATTCTGCCCCCACCAATACACTGTAAGTACTCTTGTTGTCTTAATTCAATTATATTCTGCTTTCTTTATTCATTTTAAGAGAGATCCAGAGTCTATAATCTACATTACTCTTAAGATTATATATTTCAATCAAATTACTTGTTATTCTTATGTTAACAGAGATCACATATCACTTTCCTCAGAAGCGAGTTCTTATTGACTGGGACAGGAAATGACCCAGATCTTATATAAATCATGAAAGGTAAAATGTTCATATAAGTGCAAGAATCTATCAAGTAATTTGTTAAACGCAGACCATTTTCAAGGCTTATTAAGGCTAAACATTGACAACATGCAACACTTTTCTCTACATATATTGCAGATGACTAAATCTGCAGATATATGATGCTCCTATAACACTTTCTTCTTCCTGTAGGAAAAGCATCTTTTAAGGATTTATATAAAATCATCTGATTATTTTATCATACGATCGAAAACCCGATTTACACGATTCCTAAGTACATTTATTTAGCTTGTTTCTATCATAAATTGATAATCAACCACAACAAACACAGGTTTGATTAAACAAAGCAAATACATTAAGAATTGGTTTATTAGGTGAGCATAGAAGAACTGAAGGCCACAATAATTAGTAACAAGGCCATCATTTTTTCCACCTTAGACAGCAAAACCAAGAGATTCTTCATGCAAACATAAATAAATGTAAGAAGCCAAAGTAAGTTGACCCAAACAACAAAACAGGTAGCTTGATATGAAAAAAGATACTAGTTTTAAAAAAGAGAAATCATATTAAATAAAGTCCTTATCTGCAGCAATACCAATAGAAAAAGGACAACTGGTTTAATTGTCTGCATACAAAAAAAAGATTATTATTCATTTTTTTAAACATAGATGTTCCTCTTTTACAATATACTTTCTATCTGTTTCTTTTTATCTTATTACATTTGCCCATCTTTAGTGTGACCTTTCAATTGGCACGTAAAAGAACTGTCAAATCCCATCCTCAAATCAAAACAAAAAAGAAAGATTTATAGGTGTTTTCCTCCTTACCTTGTTGAGTTTGAGTCTGCTGTCTGAGATTTCACCATCAGATATAAAAAGAAAACTTTCAGCCATTTTGTAAAGCAGATGTTCATATCCTCTTTTATCAGCAACTAAAAATTCCTTCTCCCCAAAATCTACATATGTAGATATTGGTTCAACCTCTGCAACAAGAACCCAATTCTTAGTTTGTAAGTTTTCATATTTAATCTTGTTTGGTTTGCCATGAAAATGATTGAAATTTACACTATTTACATATATATGTATGAGAGAGGAAAATGAATTGAAAAGTGGTAAGGTCCACTTAATAGGGAACTTGGGCAACTCATAAAACACAAGACCCCATTTTGATTTTCCTTAACTTTTTCATACACCAATAATAAGAATAATAGAGTTAAGGAGATTACTGAAACTGACCTGCCATTTCAAAATCATGTAGGATAAAGTCAATAGCCAACTCTATTGGTGTTTCTGGACTACTACAATAACAATCATAAGAGACATGGTTAATGATCCTCATGCATAATCTTAATTCTTTTCCACAACATTGCCAAAAGCTAACTTATTGCCAATGTTGTAAGATTACACTGTGACATGCTTCATGCTTTTAAATTTAAAGATGCGAAAAATGCAATACCGTGGCTGATCCTTCTTTTTGGTCTCATCAAGATCATTTTTGCCCTCTTCATTCTTCAGTTTCTGAATTGCAGATTCCACGGCCTTTTCATACGAATCAGCAGCTATTCCACTTGGGAAAATCTTTCCACTATGCAAAAAGAATTAAACATAAACAAATGAACAAACAAACTTTACATAATATAGTACCATTTCTTTATAAACTATATTTATTGAAAACCACCAAGTTTGCAAATCAACCAGTTAATTAACTAATCTTCACCAACAAAATATCTAAATAACTTCAAAAAACACCATGTCTCAATAATTTACGAGGACCCTAGTAGCAGAATCTCACCCCTACCCTTCTCCTCAACAAGGTGGATTCGGGGCTCGTTTGTCACTCCACCTCCACTTACACTTATTTATAAAACTATCCCGAAAAAATTTAGAAATATTCAAGGTAATTTAACAGAAAGAAGAAAAAAAAGGAGAAGAAACAGTATCGCGGAAGTATCAATAAAAATGTTCTTTATTAGCTATAATGACAATGATAACTTTTAGTTAAAAACAAAGAAAAAACCAAAGACTAATTGTAACATTAGCATAATGAAGTAAAATGTGGAAGCCCACGTGTGTGCTCATATAAATATACTTTACATGTCTGCACACAGTGATCATGACCAGCAAACCAAATCCGCCATTAATATAATTTACGGCATGAAAGCATATGGTTCATGAAACGTGTTCACATACACACGTATCTCCCAGGTTATCGAAGGTTCTAACCTTGTCAAAAACAAGATAAGTGCGTGGGTGTGTTTAACTAGCAAAAAAACACAAATAGTGTATGGATATCTCTCTCCTAGAACACATTACGAGATACCAAGAGTCATGAATGTATACAAACATAAACAATGTATCCGACATAAACAATGTATCCGGCTCGTAAAGCAGGAGGAAGGTAAGATGTACGGAGACGTTACCTGGGGTCATAAATGTTGTAACGAGCATTGCTATAGTCAGAAAAACAAGTACGAAGATGAGATTGTTGTGCCAAATCCCAAACAGGATTAAGTTTAGTCCCTCCAACTCCGGCAATCCAACCGGCACCTAGCTCCACCGACACGCCACCAAATTCTTGTTTTCTGATCCGTCCTCCGACCCTTTCCGACGCTTCTAATATTATTATATCCTCCACTCCATTCTCCACTAGCACCTTTGCTGCCGATAGACCTGTAACATACAGAAACAAACATGTACATACATTTATGTATTTGCAGGAATGTGAGATGAATAATGAAGAGTTTTGTGTTGTTTTTACCCGAGATCCCGGCGCCGACGATTATAACGGAAGATCGAGCCGGAGATTCCATTTACGCGAAAT
>PHNY01107499.1:338-10441 GCA_003724115.2 Anethum foeniculum | reverse complement strand
ACTAGCAACTCTGCACAAAACAGACAAAAACAAATCAAAAGAAACAACATACTTGAGTACAAAACACCAATTTAAGCCTTTATAGAGCGTTCCAAGTAGATATAAAATCCACTTATCAGTAAGATACATAATTAGGTATATTCTCCTGACAATTATAATGTTTATGTTCTTCATTCCGTAGAGAACGTAGAGGAGGTAGAATTGGCAGTTATCCAAATTGACTTATTGATATATTTGTCAATCAAGTGTTTGATTAATGTTGTGACAGAGTTTTGGATTGGTGCTTTTAATTTGCAGGTTATATTTAGTAAGAAAAAAAATCAGATATTTTGGCCTATTAGGTATGCGATGTATATTTAGTTCCTATGTTTATTCTTATAACATTTCACAATATTTGGATGATTTCGTTACAATTTTGATATTTGTAGTTTGTTATACTCTAACTGTTTGATATAAGTTCTGTTCTGCAAGACGTTCAAGAAAATTAATATTTACAAGTAAGGTATTGATCTCTCTTAGAAACTTAGTTCATCAGAAAATATGTTTATTGTTTGCCTCTTAGAAAATCCGTGATGGTAGAAAATCAGTAAATGTGTTTTGAAATGGTTGTTATCGAGAAAGATGATATATCGATTTATCTTTCTTTCTTTGTTCATAAGGTGTTTGACATAATGCCATAAAGAATTTAGTCAATTTTGATATACTAATTATGTCTTTCATTTTAATGTTTTCTATTAGTTTTTGAACTCTATTACTATAATATTTTTCATGGTTGGACGTCATTTTTTCTAATGTGCCAAATATATATTGTTTTTACATAACCATTTTTCTTCACATTAATAGTCTTAAATACTATTAAAATGTGGTTAGTGTATGATTTATGGTATTTAAATAGTTTACTCTTATGGTTGGTGTATGATTTATAGTATTTAAATAGCTTAATTCTTTATATGAAAATGTTGCTAAAATATTTTCTTTTTCTTCACATTGCCATGGACTATAGTATTTACGATGCTTGTGATTTTTAGACTGATGATTTGCAAGATCATATTATCATTTGTGGATTCGGACGTGTTGGTCAGGTATTGTCCTAGATAATACCTTATTAAGTAATACCTTATTTTTCAGGCATTTTAATTGCCATTCCTTATAAGCAATAAATTTTTAGTTTCGTAATTTAGTAATCTTTTCTTATTCTCGTGCAGATTGGGGTATGTAGACCTGTCTCCAATGAGGTTTCCCGCTTTGCTAAGTTGTTCACTGATGAACGTACTTTGGATCACGTTAGCAGGTGTGACATACAAAAATTTAAGTTGAACTTATTCTTGCAATTCGATTTGTTGTCATTTCTTTGGTTGCTTGATAAGCATTTGCAGTTACCCTTTGTTCTGTTTACAGGCCTGTCATGAAGAATATGTGCAAGTCGATGGGAATCACACCGTTTGGAACAGATGAACATTTGCGTTTTATTCTTTCGGAAAAATTAAAATCGTAAGTCAAATTAATCATGTAATTAGTTTATGATAGGTATTTGATAGGTATCTATCAAAGTACGACCTAGATAATGTTAAAGAAAATTTTCATGTTAGACATCATGGTAAAATTCATTTTACAATGGTAGATCCGTGATAGAATATAGGGAAACCTTATTAACCTGCAGAAGCTGAGATGCTGCACTGGTCTGAATGAAAATAATAACTAGGAAGGATTTGATACATTTCCACAAATGTAACTAGGGACAAGAAATTTGCTTAAAGAAGCGTTTATTAAATCATATGTCGATTTTTTAATCATCATAGCTCTTCTGAACAAGATTCTTGTGCCAGGTTTTGTATTTAGAAATAATACATCATTGTCCTTATGCTTGCAGAAATTTGCTAAAGTAGTGTTCAATTAAGTTTAAATGTCTAATGTTTTCTTTAATCTTTCTTTAGTTCACACTATATTACCAAATGTGTTGCATGGACTATTTGGATTTAGTGAAACAGTAGTGTCGAAACCAAGCGGTTGTGACTGAGCATCATACAAAAAATAATGTTGTGAAACAAAAGATATCTAAACAGAATGCTAAACTATGTCAATTCAGCATCCTGGCCAACATGTCCATGTCCGTGGATACTGTCATGTCATCAGGATATAAGTAACTTTTTTGTGGTTCCCAGCAATATCATTATAAGAAAATTTTCTCATTTGCAGTGATAGAGTAGCTATCGGGCGTGCACTTGATCTTCCCGTATACTTTGGAGATGCTGGTAGTAGAGAGGTAATGTAAATCTAAAAAACATCATCTATTTTTAAGTTAGTTCACCTAATTACCTTTTGACATGTCTCTGCGATATGTTTATCAGATCCTCCATTAAGTTGGTTTGGAAAGAGCTTGTGCTGCAGCAATAACTCTAGACACTCCTGGTGCAAATTATAGAACTGTGTTGGTTCTGAACAAGTATTTTCCTAATGTAAAGACTTTTGTACGAGCCCATGATGTGGATCATGGACGTAATTTGGAAAAGGCTGGTGCAACAGCGGTAGCTTTCTGTTAACCGTGTTTCATTTTTCTCATTCTTGCGTCAGACTTTTATCAAGTTATCAATGTAGTAATTGCATGAGTTCTGCTGAATTGCTTGCTTATATATCATCTCTGCTGACTACCATTACTCATATATTTATAATTTTAAATTTTAAGTTGAATACTCTACAGGTTGTCCCGGAGACCTTAGAACCAAGTCTACAGTTAGTAGTTGCAGTTCTTGCACAAGTAAATAGTATGAATATGTTGTTATATATACTATATAGTGTCATTTACATTATATTTGTGAATGATTTGTGGTGCTAAAAAAATAATTAGTTTGGTATTTACAGATAGTTTCAGAATTCAAATCTAATTTGATTCTCCAAACTGCATCATGATATTCTCATAATTCTTACATTTTTCCATGCTTATTTATTGCCATTTTCGTATTTAATAAATTAATTGTTTGCTTTTGTAGGTATTTTGTACATATTGAAGAAATAAAGAAAAAAATAAAGAAAAACAGGGAAGGGCTAAAAGGGAAAGAGCAAAGAGAGAGAAAAAGGAAAATTGAAAAGAAAAGGGAAGGATGGAGAAGCTTCTAGAAGAGGATTTTAAAGGATAAGGCTTGGTGGGCTAGGATTTTAACAACATATCTACCAAATGTATGGCCAAGCCACCCCTAAAACCCCATTTTTTCCCTATAAATAGACCCGTCCCCTTTACTTGTAAAATACACCCCCTAGGCTAGGACCCTAGGTTGGACTAGCTTAGTTTCATTTTCATTTCCTTGTTTTAGCTTTCTTTTACATTTTGTAAATCCAACCCTATGCTAGAACCCTAGGGTTGAATAGATTAGTTGCTCTTCATTCTTGTTCTTGTTTAAACACCTTTTAATTTAATGCAATTCTTGTCTTTCAATTTCATTTCTCTTGCTTTTATTTTCAAGCTCTTAGATCTACTTTTGTTTATGGCAAAAAAAAAGATCTACTTTTGTTACTTGGCACATGAACTTTCATAAAATCAAAACGAGGATCAATAGTGTAAGACTACCCCTCATTGGTGAAAGGATGCCTTGATTTTACTTTGTTGCATTGTTCTTGATTTTTCTTTAGTTAGCTTTGGTGGTAGATTTAATTTTTGAGTATTGTAGTTTAGTGGGTTTGGTAGAGTAGTTTATTTTGACATTGGGTGTGTGAGTTAGTGTAGAATTTTGTGCCAATGGGTGTGTGTGTGTTGCTCTTTAATTTCCTAGATCTAGTTTATTGTTCAATTTGGTGTTATTTTGATTTGTATGTTCTTGATATGCAGTGGCTGTGTTAATTTTACTTTTAATGTTTGCAAGTTATTAGCGGTAGGTTGAACTTTAATTTTTAGATCAAGTTATTTTTACGATTTTTGGTGTCATTTAATTTTTCCGGTGTGTTCTTTGTTTTCCGGCCAAATACCGGCTTAAAGCTTATTTAAGTTGGGGTTTGGTTGGGTTCCTCAAATAATTCTTGATTCTGCAATTAATCTTAGATTTTTCTGCATTTTATTTTTTGCAAATTTTACTTGTTTTTAGAAATTTTAAGAATTAGAATTTAATTGTGTTTCTCTATATATTTTAATTAATCTTCATCTTCTAGCTTATTCGACTGCAAATTTTTCGTAATTATTGCTTCTTTATTTCACCGCTGTCCTGCGTCTCTTTCCTTTCACCAAATCAATCTACCTCCCACCTTCCTGTTTGACTTCACTCCTTCCACCGCACTCTCCACAACCACCGATTCGCCGCAACTTCTCCCCATTCTACTTCGTAATTCCCGTCCACACCTGCTGCAATTCTCCTTAACACCGCCTCCATCACCCTTGTATCTCCCACCATCCTTCAACCAAACCTGCCTCTTCTTCAACAAATTCTTCTTTAGAATTATTTGTACATAAATAAATTAATTTTTTTTAATTAATTTTGCTTAGTTTAAATAATTAATTTAGTGGTAATTAATTAGGTAATCTAGATTTAGTTTTTAAATTTTTCTTTAGTTCGATTAATTAAAAATTAAGGAATCTCGCGAAAATACATAGTCTCTGAGGAACGAACTTCATAATACTAAAACGAGATCGTGCGCTTGCGATTAATTTTAAACTCATTTTCCGCCACATCAAGTTTTTGGCGCCGCTGCCGGGGACCATTATTTTTCGCACCTTAATTTTTAGTTTTTCGAATTAATTGTTCTCATTTTATTTTATTTTCTTATTTTCAGAAAATTGGAGCGTTCGGGAAGCTGAGTCAACCCGGAGAAATTAGCGAAGTATTTTTGAAAGTTTGCTTCGGTAACCAGTATCTCTTTAATTTTTGCTCTTTTTTATTTTTAGAAAATCATAAAAAAAATTAAAATATTGAAAAATCACAAAAAAAATTGGAGAATTTAAAATTCAAAAAAATTAGTTAGAAATACATATTTGTTGCATCATGCATTTATCACTTAGGTGCACATCATGCTAGATTCTCTTTTTTTTTGTTTTTAAATTTTCGTACTTAAATTATGGTGATCGCTCGAGGACCCCAAGGTACGTTAATTTATTTCGTCTTTTAGGTTAGGACAAGTAGTGTAAGCATCCATAGTTGTTTATCATTTTCGTATATAATTGTTTGTTTGCTTGCATCATTTAAATAAATCTTAAGGGAAAAACCCTCATTGCAAGATAAGGGAAGGGATTTCATCACTCTTTCCTTGGCCTAAAAACAATTAAGTCAACATTTCGCATTCCTTAGCCTTTAAATAAAATGAATTAGACATTAGCCACTAAGATTTCACGCTCAATTAGGAAGAGAACCTAGAACGATTCCTCCTTTATTATTCATTCTTTTGGTGACTAGGCTAGCGAAAGCTTACCTGGCCAATTAAGATTCAGTGACTAGGCTGATGTTTAGCCTCTTGGCAATGCTTGCATCCTACCTGGCCGGATCAGTTTTAATATATATTGGAGTATGAATTATAGTATTATCTTATCGTTAGAAGCAAGGTCTAGTTCTTTTTTAGGGAACCCTATGATAGAATTTTTGTTTCGATTTTTCACCCTTTTTTTTGTTTGTTTTAATTTTCCGCACTTATTTGCTATGTGTTTTAATTTCTAAGCATGTCTGTAGCATTTAAGGATAGTTGTTACCCCGCCATGTACCCGAATTACAATCCTTCGAGCTTCGAGTTCCAACCTTATTCCAACTTTGACCAAGTCAATGTGATGTTCCAACCTACACCTCAAATTGATCATTTTTACAATCCCGGTTCGAATATTCACCCAAATTTCTCATGAAATCAAGGTCAAAATTTTCAAACTTCGCCTCCGCAATTTCAAACATCGAACCCTTACCAATTTTTGAATCAAAATTCTTTTAATAACCCGATTCAAGCTCTGTTAAATCAAGTTCCTTATCAAGAGCCGTTGAATCATCTCGGTTTTGATGATTCAGAAAAGAGACTTAATTTCATAGAAAATGGTATCGAGGCTTTGATTGAATCTCAAACAAACTTCATGCAAACCATATCTAGGTTAACGAACCAAGCGAGTCAAATAGCCAACACCATTTGTGAGCTTGAGAAGAATGAGATTCCTAGTCAATCCGAGGTCAATCCTAAATTCCTTTCCAATCAAAAACCACATGAAAATGTGAGCGTTATAATTTCTCTTAGGTCGAGAAAGAAGGTTGATACTCACGTAGGTGTTGATTCTAATAAAGACGAAGAAGATTTGAACTCTGAACCAAATCATTCTCTTTCTACTCCTGCTCTAAATTCTTCGAAACAACCTTTAAACTCTGAGTCTTCTGCTTCTCCTTGTGAAACCACCTTCACCTAGCTATCTTTCATTTTCTAAACAACTTTCGAAACCAAACTCTGATTTTTCTGTTTAACGAGTCTACAAGCCAAAAGCTCTGTATCCTCAAATACTCGTTTCTAACAAACATTCCGCTCAAATGGAGCAAATTTTAGAAGTTTTCAAACAAGTCAAAGTCAACATTCCTCTTTTAGACACCATTCAACAAGTTCCTTCGTATGCCAAGTGTCTAAAAGATTTATGTACTCACAAGCGATCCACCCACGTTCCTAAGAAAGCCTTTTTGACATATCAAGTTAGTTCAATTCTTTCGAATCAAATTCCCGTGAAATACAAGGACCCCGGTTGTCCTACAATTTCATGTGTCATAGGCAATACCTTTGTGGATAAAGATTTACTTGACTTAGGTGCTAGTGTTAATCTTCTTCCTTTTACCGTCTATCAAGCCCTAGGATTAGGCGAGCTTAAGAACACGAGCATGACACTCCAATTAGCTGATCGTTCTGTCAAAATGCCTAAGGGAATTGTTGAAGACGTGTTAATCAAGGTTGGTGATTTTATCTTTTCGGCTGACTTTGTCGTCCTCGAGACTCAACCCGTCACGAATCCTAAGAACCAAATTCCCATCATTTTAGGAAGACCTTTTTTTGCTACATCTAATGCCTTGATCAATTGTAGGAATGGTTCTATGAAACTTACCTTCGGTAATATGACCATTGACCTCAACATTTTCAACGTAGGAAAAGAACCCAATGAGTTTTATGAACAACATATAGGGGTTAATGTGGTCAACAAGTTTGTCACATGGTCTAACTTAGAGGATAGTGAAATTGAGTCTCTTCTTAAAGAGGATATCGAGTGTAATTATGAATCTAACCGAGAGCTCCTTGAGTCGTATAAAGACATGACTTCGAAAGAGATGTTAGAGGAGTTGGACGACATTTGCTCAAATTGGGAAACTCCCGAGGATGTTAGTGTTGAACCTTGTCACATTGATAAGAGTCTCGTAGGTGAACCACCTCCACTTAACTCGTTGTTGCCTTGCTCTAAAGTTGACCATGGTGCCTTAGAAGGTTGTGAACCCGTTTCGTATGTCGTTCCTAGTGTTTTGAACCATGACCAAATTTTACACGTCTCTAATCTGCTTAAACAAAATGAAGAAGCCTTAAGTTGGTTTATGAAAAACATTACTGATACTTGTCCATTAGGGTTGAGTGATTGCATTTTACTAGAGAAAGTCTTATCTAAGCAAAATTTTCAAATATATCTTGATTCTTTCTCAATGCTTCATCCCGTTTTTCCGTCCGACATCGGCTAATTATAGTTTCAATTTGTTCCATCTCCTCGCGAAGCTCAGGTATGGGGGAACAATTGTGTGCGTGAGTTGTGTTAGTTAATAGTTTTTCTTCATTTCGATTCTCCGTCATCCCTTATCAGGTATTTTCTCACCATTTCATTTGCATATTTCTCTATTTTGCATACATTGAGGACAATGCATGATTTAGGTATGGGGGAGGGTTTAGTGTAAATAGATAAAATCAGAAAATCCAAAAAAATTGAAAATTTTGAAAAAAATAATCAAAAATAGAGTCATTTTTAGCTAAGTTGTCTTAAATTCTTTTGAACTTTAGTACTAGTTGGTGTTAACTTGTTTTCAAAAATTATATATGTAATGCCTTGTAGATAATTCAAACGTAGTCGAGTAAGGTTTTTTTTTGAAACTTGTGTCGAACAATTTTTACTCTAGATTCCAAGACAACACTTTTGCACAAGACCTTTGTTAGAGAGATTGTCTAGGGGTGTTATTCGATACCTGAGAGAGAACCCACATGTTGAAACAATATCGAATCAAACCTTTGCGAATAGAAAAAAAACAAAAAAAGAAAAAAATGTTGAATAAACAACTTCAATACCTATTGTTCTTTTAAAACAAAAATCTTAAGATGATGGGCACAAGTAGAATTGACTAGTCGAGTTTTGTGACCTTTGTTACCGAGTTATTAAGTCCGTCGGGGGATTTCAAAACCTAGTGCCCTAAGACCATCTGGTTTGGGATTCATTGACCCAAAGCTCGCTACATGGGTAACATAGAAAGCCTAAGGAAACAGACATCATAAATTCAATTAAAAAAATAGAAAAAAGAATAATCTTTTGCGAATTTTGGCTAGATACTTGTCTCGATAGAGAATGGGTCGTTTCAATATTGGTTAAAAAAGAGAAAATGTTCTTAGACTTTTAGATCCATCAAAGGCCTTAACCTCACTACACACCTTGGAATCTTTTATAAATTTTCTAAGTCGGCATGAGTAGATTTGAGTCATCTATATCTTGGCTATTACTAGAAGAGTCTACATGGCATGTATTTTCCTTACAAAAAATCTTTTTGTTGACACCACTGAATGCTTTAGTGAAATTGAGTTTTGACACTTGGTTAAATTTGTCTCATAGATTTTATGGGTATATCTTCTGTAAACCCTTAGGAGACAACACTCCTCCTTTAGAGATCGTCTACGGGTTTAACGGGTTGGTAAACCTAAAATTACCCGTCAAGCCTACAAAAAGGAGCATAATAACTTAGGATTGTTTTTCTTAGTTTGCATTTTTATTTTTATTTTACTCGAGGACGAGCAAAAGATAAGTATAGGGGAATTTGATATTCTCATAATTCTTACATTTTTCCATACTTATTTATTGTCATTCTTATATTTAATAAATTAATTGTTTGCTTTTGTAGGTATTTTGTACATATTGAAGAAATAAAGAAAAAAAATAAAGAAAACCAAGGAAGGGCTAAAAGGGAAAGATCAAAAAGAGCAAAAAGAGAAAAAAGAAAAAGTGAAAAGAAAAGGGAAGGATGGAGAAGCTTCTAGAAGAGGAATTTAAAGGATAAGGCTTGGTTAAAATGAAGGGCTAGGATTTTAATAACAAATCAACCAAATGTATGGCCATGATTTGGCCAAGCCACCCCTAAAACCCTATTTTTTTCCCTATAAATAGACCCCTTCCCTTTACTTGTAAAACACACCCCCTAGGCTAGGATCCTAGGTTGGACTAACTTAATTTCATTTTCATTTCCTTGTTTTAGCTTTCTTTTACATTTTGTAAATCCAACCCTAGGCTGGAACCCTAGGGTGCAATAGATTAGTTGCTCTTCATTCTTGTTCTTGTTTAAACACCTTTTAATTTAATGCAATTCTTGTCGTTCAATTTCATTTCTCTTGCTTTTATTTTCAAGCTCTTAGATCTATTTTTGTTTCTTGGCAAATGAAATTTCATAAAACCCAAAGGAGGATCAATAGTGTAAGACTACCCCTTATTGGTGAAAGGCTACCTTGATTTTACTTTGTTACATTGTTCTTAATTTTTCTTTAGTTAGCTTTAGTGGTAGATTTAATTTTTGAGTATTGTAGTTTAATGGGTTTGGTAGAGTAGTTTATTTTGATGTTGGTGTGTGAGTTAGTGTAGAATTTTGTGCAAGTGGGTGTGTGTGTTGCTCTTTAATTTCTTAGATCTAGTTTATTGTTCAATTTGGTGTTATTTTGATTTGTGTGTTCTTGATATGTAGTGGGTGTGTTAATTTAATTTTAATGTTTGCAAGTTGTTAGCGGTAGGTTGAACATTAATTTTTAGATCTAGTTATTTTTACGATTTTTGGTGTCATTTAATTTTTCCGGTGTGTTCTTCGTTTTCCGTCCAAATACCGGCTTAAAGTTTATTTAAGTTGGGGTTTGGTTGGGTTCCTTAAATAATTCTTGATTTTCTGCAATTAATC
>PHNY01107492.1:409-16439 GCA_003724115.2 Anethum foeniculum | reverse complement strand
CCCCCCCTCTCTCTCCCTCCCCCTCCCCCTCCCCCTCTCCCCCTCCCTCCAGACACACAACACAAATGAGTTTTTACAAACTGACTTCAAACAAACACACACACTAATATACTAAAGTTCACACACACTAATACAATAAACAGCACACACATATATATACAAGCCTTACTTTGGAACGAGCTTTCTGAGGGTCATCAAGACAACTCCCAATAATCTCAGCAAACTCAGGATTCCTATCATAATCCATCTCTTCTTCACCACCTAATCTAAACCTCCCCTCTGGAGAAAACTCATCCACTTCTTCTTCAACATTTGGGTCATCAACAACTACTTCAATCTTTGACAACAAATCACTGGCCTCTATTCTCTCATTTCCACTCACTGATTTAACAACCAACACACTTTTCTTGGCTTGAAAATGATGGGGTCTAACTAAAAGTGGTTTAAATTTGTTGAACTTATTGGAAGTTGAAAGATTTGAGAATTGAAGACAAGGGGTGTTAATTTGTAGCATAAACATCTTTCTTGTTTCATAAAAATGAAGTCTTTGAGGTTTAGAGCATTTGTATTTTGCTTGTAACACTTTCACTTTGTGTTAAGCTTTGGGGTTTTTGATAATTCTAAATTATTTTAATATTTGAATTTAGTTTGTCCAAAAAATAATAATTTGGATTTAGTAATATTTGATTTTTCAAATGATTTTTTCTCATAAAAAAAGTAAAATGATTTTTTCTCATAAAAAAAGTAAAATGGATTCTTTTCTCTTTAAGTTTAAGTAGTTTCTTTAAATTGCTAAAATTTATTGTAAGGCAATTGATTTTATAAAGTAACATGATAGAACTCCCAAAAACTTATCCTAAAATTTGTCCAAATAACGTATGCTGAGAATTGATTAGTAATAATTTTAATAAAATGATTGGTCCACAGTGCATATATATACGCTAACGAATTATAATTGGCCACGTGTTATTTGAACAAATTTTGGTACAAAATTTTGAAAATTCTAGCATTACTCTTTCAAAAATTTAACATAATATTCTATGTTTACGAGTTTTACTAATCAAAATATAAAATATAATGAATCATTGTTAAATGTATAAATTTGAACTACAAATGTAGATTGTTTTCTAATCAGTAATATTAGTTTCTAAATAAATTTTGAGAAGAGTGATAAACAATTTAAAAATCTTTTTTAGTATGTCGTCTTTCGAAATATGTTTATTTTATAAATATGATTGTAAAAGAAAATAAGAGAACGTGTATGAATACATAAGATTAATATTTAAGAAAAAGAAAATTACTCAAAAGAGGAAATAAATTTTTTACGGATAAATGAAATTAACTTTTACCAATATAATTAAGGAAGAAATTTAAAACAAAATTTGCAAAAATGCATATATATACAACCACACAAGTACATAGTATATACTTACTTTAACAACCTCCATTTGACAGTTATTTTCTGGGCCAATCAAAAAACCACCACCCATTATTCGACCCGACCCGATGGATATGTTGCCGGAAACATCATCATCCTCGCCGGAAATGGTGAAAAAGAAGCTAATAAAGCACCGTTTCCGGTCACTAAAGCTTGTAAACATAAACATGGATGACCCTTTTGCTGAAAAGCCTTATGGAGTTGATGAGTATGGTGAACTAGATAATGGGCTTACTTATTATGTTAGATCCAATTCTAAGCCCAGAATGCGTGCTGCTCTTGCTCTTGCTGTTAAAGCTGGGTACTTTTTATACTTACATGTTTTTTTATGTCAAGAAAGTTGTTTTCTTGTTTTTAATTCTTGTAAAGTTCTTGGTTTTGGGATGGTTTTTGAATTTTTTAGGTGGGGTTTTGATTTTCTTGATAAAGGTTGGTGCTTTCTTGGTTTACGATGCGGAATGTGTGTGGTTTTGGATAGGAAGGATGATTGTGTTGTGGGTAATTGGGTTTATAATGTGTTTGATCAATGTGGATAGTTTTGGTAGTTAAAGTTAAGTTTTACATTGGTTTTAAGGTTTATAATGTTGTGCGTGATGAATTTGAAATTGAAGGTTTTGTTAGAAATATTGATTGAAATAGATTGAAGTTTAAGTATTTTGAGGTTGAAATAGATTGAAGTACTTGGTTACTAGGCGGGGTTTTGATTTCTGTGATAAAGGTTGTTTTTTTATTAGTGTTGTGTCAATGTATAATGTTTGTGGTTTTGAATAGGAAAGATGTGTGTTGTGTGTAATTGGGAATCAATGTGGATAATCTCAATAGATGAAGTTCAATTTTAGTGAGCATGTGCAAAGAAACATTGATTTAGGAATCGAAAGGTTTCAGCTTGAAATAGGTTGAATTTGCAGAACATTTTGGTGTTGAAAGATGTGAGATTTCAAGCGGAGGGTTGATGATTTGTTAGATGACTTTTTTTCTTGTTTGATAAAGAAAACGGGGTGTTGAGTATTTGGAGCATTGTGTTTGTTGTTACACTTAGTTGTTTTAGCTTGTGGTTTTTGATAATTCTACATTAAATTGTTTAAAGCAAGATTTTTCTGCATTAGACTAGATAATTGTATGTAGATGTAATCTTGGGTATAATCAAGGGAGTTGCATTGAAAGGTGTTTAATTGTTTCTTATAGTTGCAATTTTTCACAGTTTATTTGGGTTGTGTTAGCTTGTGGTTTTTGATAATTCTACATTAAATTGTTTTAAGCAAGATTGCATTAGACTAGATAATTGTATGTAGATTTAATCTTGGGTATAATCAAGGGAGTTGCATTGGAAGGTGTTTAATTGTTTGTTATAGTTCCAGTATACACAGTTTATTTGGGTTATGTTTATAATTGGACAAGTTTATATGGCAGCTCGGTGTTGGAAGAGGAGGAAGAGCGTGGAGTTGCGCATATTGTTGAGCATCTTGCCTTCAGTGCGACTAATAAGTACACGAATCATGATATCATAAAGTTTCTTGAAAGTGTTGGTGCAGAATTTGGGGCTTGTCAAAATGCAGTGACATCTTCTGATGAAACTGTTTATGAGCTGTTTGTTCCGGTTGACAAGCCTGAAGTTTTACCTCAGGCTATTTCTATATTGGCTGAATTCAGTTCAGAGGTAATAGTGACTTTTCGGCTGTTCATATCATTTAAGATTTTATCCTATATCTTTACAGGTTCCACCTTATGCCTAGTACAGATTCGGGTGTCGTCAGATGATTTGGAGAAAGAAAGAGGAGCCGTACTGGAAGAGTATAGAGGTACTAGAAATGCTAATGGAAGGATGCAGGATGCACATTGGGCGCTCATGATGGAAGGTTCAAAGGTCTAGTTGTTGGCACTTGTTTTTCCAAAATATTTTTTAGCTATTATCTAGCACCTGTCAAACGTGCTCTTAGCTTAAAGAGAAAACGCAACCTGTTTCAAGTGCTTAATAATCTTGATTTTTTTAGTATGTAGGTTTAAGCTAATATGTATGTAATCCTCATTGTATTGTACAAGTTCTTTTTGCTCCTTTTTTTTAGGAGAGAACCTTACATGTACTTTTGTATCAGCATGCTCACTATATATAGCATAAGAACTGAAAGTAAGGTGATCAATTCTTTTTCCTATGTAGTACTTTTGATAAGAGTTTGGTGTTTCCTGTTTGAATTAGGGTACAGTTGTAATTTATTACGAGCATGATTTTGGGATAAAAATACATCTATATTGTTTCAGTTCAGTTGACACGAGTGACCTATCTTTTATTTCCCAGTAAATATTAATACATCATATATGCTCATCAACGGTTGCAGTATGCCGAGCGTTTGCCCATTGGACTGGAAAAGGTGATCCGAACTGTCTCTCCTGGGACTGTGAAACAATTCTACAAGAAATGGTATCATTTGAAAAATATGGCTGTTGTAGCAGTTGGAGATTTCGCTGATACACAGGTCTAGATTTCAAAATCTGGCTATTTATTGCATATTTTGATAGTTCATAACAGAAGTATATTTGATATATATGTTCTCATCAGAGTGAAAAAAAATCTCCAATTATTCCGATTAAACCCAGCAAGGTCCTCTACAGATCCCGTCAAGACCAATTTTGCGTAAAACCTGCCTATCATGCATAGAATCTGTGTGTAATTTGGGAATAGAAAGTGTGAAATCCAATCATGTCAGCTAGCCTCATAATACAGTATATTACTTTCTAACACATCAACTAATAATGCTGATTTTTTTTAACTATCTAATTCTCTCTTCCCCCGCTCTTCATAATTCATATGACAGACTGTTGTTGAGCTTATAAAGACGTATTTCGGGAAAAAAATTTCAGCAGCTGATCCTCCTCCTATACCACACTTTCTGGTCCCATCGCACGAAGAGCCACGATATTCATGTTTGTTAGAATCTGAAGCTGCCGGGGTTAGTTTGTTGTGCATTTTTATAACTGCACTTCCTATTAACCGTAAATTTTCATGTTGGATGATCCTTTCCATGTAGTATTAAAGTCAGACAGTTCCCATCTTTAATTGGCCTTGAATAGTCTGCAGTGATGGTAAGCTGTAAGATGCCTGCGGAGGAGCTGAGGACTGTAAGGGATTACAGGGAATTACTTGTAGAGTCCATGTTCTTTCACGCTTTGAACCAAAGATTCTTTAAGATTTCTCGCAAGAAGGATCTCCCATACTTTTCATGCTCGGCTTCCGCTGAGGTCCTTGTTCGCCCAACTAAGGCCTATATAATGACTTCGTCTTGCAAAGAGAAAGGAACTATAGAGGCCTTGGAATCAATGCTTACTGAGGTGTGCATTTTATTAAATTGTTAAATCTTTCTTATATTTCTTCTACTGATGTCTTATCTTTTAGGTTGCAAGGGTTCGGCTACATGGGTTTTCTGAGCGTGAAATAGCTATCGCTCGGACATTGTTATTGTCAGAAATCGAATCTGCCTATTTAGAGCGGGATCAAATGCAGTCAACCAGCTTAAGGGATGAGTATTTGCAAGTACATTACTTCCCTGCCTTTGTCTAATGTTTTCTTTGTTGTTGTCAAGTTTGACCTTCTACTCAACCTTTCTTTTCCAGCATTTTCTTCATGATGAACCTGTCATTGCTGTCGAGTATGAAGCACAGTTGCAGAAAACTATATTACCCCGTGAGTGCATTTGATGTTTAGTGTTTTCTTCTATATTCACCTGCAACTGCAAGGCTGCAACCATTCCCTATAATTTCACTATAGGTTACTGTGAAAAACTGATTCTACACGTTTTGGCCAATTCGGCATGGATATATATACAACACATGAAGTAGTCCTATGCACCGCACCACTTGTGTGATAATATTTTATGACTTGCAAACTTTAAATAATAATTTGTTTCCCAGCTCTCCTATATTATCCTTGCAATTTAATGTCATATATTGACTCTCTCCAAAGTTTAAAAAATGGATGGGATGTAAATGAACGGAGTTAAATAGATATGCTTAAAAGTCACTGTCTCTGTGAGAAAGCTAAATTGTTAACTTGGAACTTTGAGGAGGGGCATATGCAACATAAAGAACTTTAATGAACTGAACTAAAAACATATATCAATAATTGGGATGAATGAGAAAGAATAAGTGAGGGTGAGTATGAATATGGCCTTTGAGAGAGGTTAAAATTTTTTCGAAAAGGTTTTCACCACAAGAATAGTGATAGTCAGTGAGTACTTAGTATTGGTAATAAGAGTTCATTTAATATTGATAATTTGCCATTCTACTTCATTTTTTGTTACTGCAACTTAACAGGCTTTATCCGCACAATATAATAATTCCTAATTTTTTCTTAATAAATAGATGTATCAGCATTTGAAGTATCTAAATGTGCGGAGAAATTTCGGACATCGTGCAACTGTGTTATTAAGATTATCGAACCTCGAGCTACTTCAACAGTAGATGATATGAGAACTGCTGTACTGAAGATCAATTCTCTAGAGGAAGATAGAAACATAGCTCCTTGGGATGAGGAACACATCCCCGAACAAGTTGTTAGTGTAAAGCCAAATCCTGGGTAAGCTAACAGATATTATATGTGCAAAATAGTATAGTCATCCTAAAGAAAACTCTGTTTCAGTTTAATTTGGATGAGAAATCTTCTTTTTAATCCATGAAATCCTTACTTGTACATGATTGGCTGGTGTAGCGTTAATATTGAGCGGAATTGCAAAGTACAAATATATAATATATACAGTGAGCATACATTTGTGAGTATTGAAAGATTCCAATTCCTTAAAATTGTCTAAGAAAGACCCAACCTTGATAGTGCAGAAACTAAAGTTGGAACTGGTCGAGGATCAGAAAATTTTTTTAGTCTTTCTGCCCTTAAACATACTCTCCAATAGACCGATAAATATGAAAGACCTTTTATTTGATAGGCACATATCACTGCATTTGGAGTTTCATTTTAAAAATCTAGATTCTTGACACTCTTAAGGACTTCTATTCCATTATCGATTATAAACGATGGAATCGCCCATTACGATACATAAAAAATAATAGAGGTGCTTACTTCACTTGATATATTTATGTAATTCAAGGCTCAGATTTTCTAGAAATTTTAAAACAACAGAATACGAGGACAATTAGAACTCTTACAATGATTCTGCCAAATTTGAGTTTACTCTTGCATATATAGCCTCTGAACATTAGTAATTTTTTGGTGTGGATAAGCTGCTTATAACTAGTAGAAGGTCAAATATAGAAATTTGAATACGCATGCCTACCTGCCTCCACTGGGGCTAGTATCCTTGAGCCCCTACTACCAAGAGGAGAGGTTTATCTTCTGGGCTAAGCCTTGCAGATTTTGGTTGCACTTGCTGTTTAAGAGATGCATATAATGTAAGGCCTTTAAGATCTTGTGCTAAAATGATTATCTTAAAAAGAAGATGAACAATCTGTCAATTTGGTGCTACACTTTATTGGTAGGCGACATGTTTATGCAAATCTGGCGCTACACTTTCTCTATTGGCTATATGTTTATTCAAGTATGTTCATAGGTGTCTTTTAGGTAAAAGTGATATATCATATATGTGTTCTTCATCATTGTCACGAGTCTGCTTCTTGTAATTATTAAGATTCATGTTGCTTTCACTGCCTCCCTGACATAATTTGGTGGAGAACTTGTGATTTAGTATGTTAGTATTTCATATTTTTTTCTGCAGTACTATAATGCAACAGTTGGAAATCTCAAACATTGGAGCTACCGAATTGATTTTGTCAAATGGTATGCGGGTTTGCTATAAGTGTACGGACTTCTTTGATGACCAGGTATGCTTGTGCCTTAAAAACAACAAATTCAAACATGTTCCGGCTGCAATTCACCCCCTATACTTAGCAAGTCCATGTCTTATATACTAGAAGGTGCTCTTTCTTATTTGTGATTTCCTGCAATTCATACATTAGTCTGTCTAAATTATCCTTGCCCGTCACCATATATTATTTTGTGACGCAATGACTTGTCCTGCATTATTTTATCTGAGGTATAAATCTAATTGGAGCTATAGTTCCCGTACTATGTGTAAGAAACTTAATTGATTTTTAAGCTGGCAGATGCCGTTAGTCATTCTGTACAGTGTAGATTGGTCACCCTGTATGTACTATACGGCAAGCACATAATCCGATCACATGGGAGTGGGTAATATGCTGAATCCATAGACAATATTTTTAGCTATTTATATTTGCTGGAACAGGTAATATTCACAGGGTTCTCATATGGGGGTTTATCTGAACTACCGGAGAGTGAGTGCTACTCATGCTCCATGGGTTCAACAATTGCTGGAGAGATTGGTGTGTTTGGTTATAGACCATCAGTGATAATGGACATGCTTGCTGGTAAGAGAGCTGAAGTTGGTACAAAACTTGGACCATATTTGAGAACTTTCTCCGGTGATTGTTCACCTGCAGATTTAGAGACCGCCTTCCAGGTTTGCTCGAGTATTTTCTTTATATGCTATTCTGCTTTCATATGTTTAATGTGCGCACAATATTTATGTATGATTGTATGACCTTATACAAACCCGAAAACATGAATTTTAGCATGTTACTATGTATGAAGATGATATTTGGTTTTACTTGTATATGACACGTTATGCCGCTTATCAGGAGGATTAAGTTTGGGTTTAGGAATCCAGGAAATCTGCTATATTCTGAATTTCGTCTGTGACATAAAATTCTGCAATAAATATAGCATATTATTGGATTGTTGTATACTCTTTTAATCTCCTTAATTTGTATGAAAATTGTAATTCAAGACATAAGAGTGGAAGGAGTAGTTTCTAAGTGTAGTTAGCACTATGTGGTAGTTCCACATGCTTCATTTTAACAGTATGTTACATTTAAGAGCAGTCTATCTACGATAATCGAACTCAACATTTTTCTCCTCCACCCCCACCATTCTAACCCAACCAATTCTTGTAGTTTCTGTAGTCACCATCAGTTTGACAGTCAAATTAGGACACCTGACCACTGTTCTTAACTCCTCGTTCTTCACAGTTCACGCAGTCAGTCAAGCTTGAGCTTGATATGTGCTTTGCACGTATGATGTAGGATATTATTAGGCCATGTCATTAAGGATCATCTTTAGCGTAGGAGTAACATTTCTTTAAATAATCCAATCCCTTGTTTATCTTGGATAAGTTGGTAAGAATTTTTTATCCTGGAATTGAAGTAACGAAGAGTGCTTTTGTTAATATGACGGGGATTAATGAATTATTACCTCCCTAGGTACTAAAGGGACTGTGGATCAAGTTACTCTAATAACATTGGTTTGGGGCTTTATATTATCTGTGATGGTACTACGTATCCATTAATCAATACACACCTCCAACCCTTCATGTCATATAAAAAATACAACATATTCTTTGTTATATATAACAGGACACTAAATTTCTTGGTATGAAATGTATAACTGTTATACAATTCCTTGTGTTATGTTTGTGATATATATATATATTCCTATAGTTTTTGTTTCCTTGAATTAATGATGATGATCCTTGGTTAGTTCAGGTTTTTCATATCATAAACATGAAGACTGCTTATCATAAAAGCAAAACATGTGCAAAAACTTCACAAATATGAAAGTAATTGGTTTCCACCCTTGATTCTGATTAACAACTTCTCTTTCTTTACTCCAACTGGGTCATCATGTGGACGAGTCATAATTCTTCAGGAGTTTCAAATATCGGACCATCTCCCAGTCCTCAAGTTTAGATTTTTAAGCATCATGGGAGAAGTCATTTCACTTAACAAATCTCTTAAGGCCGGGTCCTGTCAATTAAAGCCATTCTTTATGAGATCCATGTTTATTTGCATGGGTTCCTATCCACCTTTGATTACCTAACTTCAGCCCTATAGAAAAGAAACCAAGCGACTTAACAGAAGTGGTGAGTTTGTGATAAGTCCCAAAAAGATTTTGATTTGGCTTCACTTTTTGGTCTCCTGCAGCCCTATAGAAAAGAAACCAAGCGACTTAACAGAAGTGGTGAGTTGTGATAAGTCCCAAAAAGATTTTGATTTGGCTTCACTTTTTGGTCTCCTGCATCAGGCTGAAATGGTGTTTATATGAAAGAAACTATTAGGCAACTGGCTTATTCCCACACACGTATCCTTAACAATATCTTTAACAAAGGGACGCATCGAAATTTGGTGGAAACAAATGGCCAAATGTTGTAACCAAATTTCGTCAAAGAGGTGATACAAAGAATGATACTTATTGATGCGTATTTATCTAGAGACATAAGAAGAATAGAGGTTACCGTGTACTAAAGTGTATGGAATTTATAGACTCTCGAGGGAGAAACGTATTATGATTATAATCCCTCCTCAAGATGCCTGCATACCCTTATGGACTAAGTCAATGTTTTTCTTTAGGTTTTGGAGTTTGTTTCCTTGTATAAATTAAACTCAACAATTCTCCTATTCTTTATGAACAAGTATTCTCTGGCTTTACGAGCATGAATATTAAAGTTAGATCAAATTGCCAACAAAGGGTTGGTGCAGTGGTTGAGACTTGAGCTCTTGTCCCCTTAGCGGGAGGTCAAGAGTTCGACTCCTGGCGTGTGCTTGAGTAGTCAATTACTCCCTCTGTCCCTCTGAATTGTTTACATAATTTTTTCAATGTTCGACACGCATTTTAAGGCGAATATAAAGTATGCTTCCGTAATTCATTCTTAAAATTTTCTTTTTTTGAATTAAACTTCAAGTGTTATACTTTTATTTAGAAAAAGAAAAAATGTAAAATTATTTATGAAACTATGTTATAAATGAGCGTTAAAATGCGTGCCGAGCCCCCGTCCTCCAATGTATACTACTCGGGGGCACGGAGGGAGTAGCAAAAAAAAGTTAGATCAAATTATCATTAAATGCAATGATATCTCGAATGTGGCCCCTCCAAGTGTGTAAAGTATTTTTACATTCTTTAAGTACTCTTATCAAGCCTCTAGATCAGTTTTTCACATAAGCATAAACCAAACTCATCGATTTAGTGCTCCACTATTTTTTTTCTGATTCAAGATCGAGTCAATCAATTAAATAAATCACGATTGTATGTGTTATAATTCAGAACTATAAGGCTATTAATTGAATTCTATGATTTAAAAGATATAGCTAAACTTATAATTAAATTTTGTATTTGTCAGCTGGTCTATCAGTTGTTTACAACAAATGTAGAACCAGGGGAGGAAGATGTGAAAGTGGTGATGCAAATGGCAGAAGAAGTAGTGCATGCTCAAGAGAGAGATCCTTACACTGCATTTGCAAACCGTGTGAGAGAGCTCAATTATGGAGATGCCTGTTACTTTAGGGTAATTGTAGTTAAATATTTTATGTTTCACGTATTTACAAAATGGATTATTTCCATTAATTGATATTCATATATTTTGGTATGCAGCCAATTGGAATGAAGGACCTTAATAAAGTTAATCCATTCAAAGCTTGTGAATATTATAACAGCTGTTTTAAGGATCCTTCAACATTTACTCTTGTGATTGTTGGGAATATTGATCCTGCAATTTGCCAGCCATTAATTTTGCAATACTTGGTAAGTCGCATACATTGTGTCGGCTTGTTTTTTAAAAGTTCAAACAATTGATATGTCATGAAATAGGGTGCACAATTTGCTTGCAGGGTGGAATTCGTCGACCTCTTGAACCAATTTTGCACTTTAATCGCGACGACTTGAAAGGCCTTCCTTTCACTTTTCCAACATCAATAATTAGGTAGCTTGGTAGAAATATCTTAATGAGTTTGTTAGAATTTTTCTTTTAAATTTCTACCTTTTCCTTGCACCAAAAGTTAAGTTTGGAGTTAATTGAACTGAAATGCAGTGAGTGCATAGGCACACTAGCCTTGTTACACGGATCCAAATGCATATCATTATATAATGCAACCATTTTTCCACATTGACTACTCTGAGGATCATAATATTTTTCAAGCAATTATTTAGTACATATGACTGTAAATGTTTTTTTGTAGAGAAATTGTTAGAAGCCCCATGGTGGAAGCACATTGTTTAGTTCAACTGTGCTTTCCTGTTGAGTTGAAAAATGAAAACATGGTATGTATATCCTTTAATTAGCTCTAAGATGAATTTTACGGGATAATGAACTTCAATTGCACGATCTTATTAAATGCCTGTTTTCCTTTTTCAAAACTATAGGTGGTGGAAGAAACTCATTTTATTGGGTTTTTGAGCAAGCTTCTTGAAACAAAACTATTGCAGATCCTCCGCTTCAAACATGGGCAGGTGTGTAAAAGTTTAGCTGTGTTGCTTTGCTTGCGCTAATTTGTTTCTGGCCTAATGTATTTCTGGGATCATATTTATGTGTTAAGATTTACTCGACTGGCGTTTCTGTATTCCTTGGTGGCAATAAACCTTCTATTGATGGTAATGTACGTGGTGATATTAGCGTAAATTTTTCCTGCAAGCCAGAGATCTCTTCCACCCTGGTAATTTCTTCATGTGGCATTCTTTTTATTATGCATTTTATGCTTTGAACTAGCTTACATTTCATAATTTCTCTTATAGGTTGATCTTGCTTTAGAAGAGATATTACGTCTTCAGGAAGAAGGACCCTCAGATGAAGATATATCAGCTATCCTTGAAATTGAGCAAAGGACACATGAAAATGGACAACAGGTAGCTATCATAATTTTAGTGTCCCTCTTGTGCTCAATAACTCAAAAAAAAAAAAAAACTGTCAAACTACCCTCCACAAGTTGGATCTTTAAGCCTGTTAATCTTAGACATGACTACCAACCGGATTCCTCAAATTCCTCGACATAGAGGCCATTCCCTCATGTTCTTTCAGAGAATACAAAACAGGAGCTACTTTTGTGTATTCACTGAACACATCCAAATCATTTCCTTATACTGTTCTGGTTTGTTATGCACTTTCAGGAAAATTACCACTGGCTAGATAAAATATTGAGCAGCTACCAATCAAGAATATATTCTGGTGATGTTGGATCTGCTTATGAGGTCCGTAGCCTGACTAGACTGTAATTGCAACATGCTTTACTGCTGTTTTTTCTTTACCAAAATTATATTTAAATTAATGTCTAATACATTCTTGTAATTATGAGTTGTGTGAAACTAATTATTCACTGATCAAATAGTACATGTATAATGTATTGTTTAAAATGTAATTTAATGTCTAGTAAATGAATTTGACATGAACTAGCGATGTTGAATATGCTTGGTAAATGATAATGTGAAAGCAGATTGTAATATTTTTCACATAGTCACTGTAATATAAATATTTAATGCTTCATCCTAGAATAAATCACTACCATAAGTGGCCTAATGCAAGACCATAATAGTTTCGTAATATGCTTCATTCTTCATAAGTGTTTCAGTAGGGCAAAGCCAACGCTTTCAGGTGCCAACACTTTCAGGTGTTGTACTGAAAGCGTTGGCTTAGGTAGAAAAGGCAACAGTTTTATACATGGAGTATTAAAAAAGACCTTTCAGCTAGTGTACTAATTAAAGAGAAAGTGTATTCATTTTCTGGTACAGGTTCTAGATAAATGTCGTTCTACAGTTCGGGAGAAGTTGACCCCATCAACAGCGCAGTTGGCATTACAAAGGATGCTACCTTTTCCTTGCAAAAAACAGTACACTGTTGTGATTTTAATGCCCCAATCTTCTCACTTCAAAATACTGAAGTCACTTGTCCCCTCTATAGAGTTCGAGTATGCTAGAAACGCACTGGTCAGTATTTTTTATTTTTTTTTTGCTAAATGAAAGGTCAGTATAACTTGGCTTATGGCTGTGTTCTGTCTAATATCTGGCTACTGGATCGGATCACATTAAACTATATATGTATAATCCAGTATGCTACCTTTAGGCAACATTCATGTTGTTTGCAAGATTCGGTAGTATTTGAATAATCTGTTTCTGTTCTTGCAGGTTTTAGCGGGTATCGCTGGCCTGGCAGTTTTAGCTCTTAGTTTATGGAGAGATTCAAGAAGCACGTTTAAAACTTAAATGTCTTACAGTAACTGCTTGTGATTGTATAACATAAATGGGGAATACATGCATTGTGCACCATGATTATGAAAAGCGGAAGATACAGGCAATCTTCCAGAGGAAAAAATAGTGTGCAAAATTGTCGCTTAATAGTTTAATACCAGTTGTAGAATAGTGGAGATGTTGAAGAGGAACATAAGATGGCAAGTGTATGCTGTGATGTTGTACTTGTAGGTTATAATTTTGTATATAGACCTATTTTATTTTATGTTTATTTTTTATAGATACATCATACAAGGTTTGTAGAATACGTCCCGTGCGATGCACGGGTGTTCTCGTTAGTATTTATATATTTTGGAGAATTTGGAGACCAATATATGTTTTGCAATTAAACAGTACAAAACTTATTATTATACGTGGTACATTCTATAAATATATTCATATCGTAGAACATACGTATTTAGCTTACGTCCCGTGCGATGCACGGGTGTTCTCATTAGTATTTATATAATTTCATTTATATTATATATAATTTATGAAATTCTAATATAAATAAATAAATTCTAAAATTAACACTCATAAAATTATAATCTTAATTTGAATGTGTATGATTTACAGTTAAGATTAAATAACATAAAATATATATGATTGATGAAATTTGAACTATTAACTTTATTTATATTTTTATAAATAATAAAATAAATATTTATTGTTGGTGGGATTTGAATATGAGAAATTATATGTATCTTTATAAATAATATTGATATAAATGTTTGTTGTTAATGGGGTTCAAACCTGAGAACTTGAAAACTGTATTTTTTTAGTATATTGTATTCTTTTAGTATATAGACTATTTAATGATATTAATGTTTGTTGTTTTAGTATCTAGATCTAACGGTTATTATTATTTGATTAAGAAGATCCGACGGTTGTGATTGAAAAAGATAACCAAAAACCAAAATGAGGGGTTAACCAAACTACAAATTACCCCTATTCCGGTTGTTATAGTTTAGTATAGATTACTCACAAAATAATGCGTTCTGCAATGTTTTTATGCAAAAATTTTCGTACATATGTACGTGTGTGTATATATAGGAAGATGTATATATTAGAGCTGACAATTCGTTCGTTTCGTATACTTTCGTGTCGTGTTCTTTCGTGTTTCGTGTCATGAATGTCAAACTCAAACCCGACCTGTTAAGGATTCGTTTCGTTTCGTGTTCGTGTACCTTCATTTCGTGTACGTTCCGTGTCGTGTTTCGTGTCATTTTAGATAAAAATAGAAATAAAAATAAATAAATAAAATATTTAAATATTGAGTTTTCACTAATCAAGTCTTAATCATAAAGAATCAAGTGTGGTTAAGTCTTGTAAAATTTAAATTTGAAACTAGTTTTGTATCTATCTTTTCTAAAAATTATATATCTAATATTATTTTAAAGTATATATTCATATAATTTTGGTAAATTTATTTGAATATTTATTTATTTCGTGTACTTTCGTTTTGTGTCGTGTACCCAAGGGTAAACCCAAAACCGACACTAAATTCATCCGTGTACTTTTGTGTTCGTATACCGAAAAGGTCAACCTAAACCCGTAATTTTTGTGTCGTTTTCGTGTCGTGTACTAAATTGCCGGCTCTAGTACACATGTACTTGTTTTTTCGTTTACTGAGTAAACAAGTTTTTGTTTTGCAAACCCTCTAATGCAGTTAATTGTGTTATTAATAAAAAAAATTGAATTTTAACGAATTTTTCATATTCCAATTTTGCGTTACTTGATTTTTTTTTAATCATGTAAAAAAGTAATACCCCTATTTACTTTTTTTTTTTTAATGTAAAAAAGGTAACACATCCCTGACAGTGGAAAGTATGACAGTGGAGGAGGCGGTAGCTTCCCTGAAAGCCCATGAAGAAAGGGTGAAAGGAAGATCAAAAGCGAGTGGGAGTCAACTACTTCTCATCGAAGAAGCATGGATTAAAAGAAAAAATGAAGACAAAAGACTACTACTTACTAGAGAGGAATGGTAGAGGCGGACAAACAAAGGTGACAATGATGCAGGTGGAAACCAGAGAAGAAAGGGAGCCCGAAAAAAGAGCAGAATACAGTGTTTCAACTGTGGTATTTACAAGAACTTTGTAGCAGAGTGTCGAAGGCCAAAGAAGAACAAGGAACCGAGATAGGAGGTAAATATAACACAGGTTGAGGATGAGGAACCGGCTTTACTGCTGGCCAAATGTGATAAGTGCATAAATATACATATTTTTATACCTATTTTATTGCTCGCTTTCGTATTTTTATTTATTAATTTATCGCATTTACTTTGTTTTGCAGAAAAATAAAAGAAATAATAAAATGGGAGAAAAACAAGGAAGGGCAAAAGAGGATAGAGCAAAAAGATCAAAAAGAAAAGAGAAAAGAAAAGGGAAAAATGAAGCTTCTTGATAAAGGCTTGGATGAAATGAATGACTAGGATTGTTAGTTAATGAGTGAATCAAAGTAACACAGAGGGGGGGGGTTGAATGTGTTTCGATTTATTCCTTGAACTGTGAGGACTTTTCGTGTTGTGT
>PHNY01107468.1:22065-32905 GCA_003724115.2 Anethum foeniculum | reverse complement strand
AGTAGAAAGTGTAAGAAAAGTGGGTATAGTGGTGGGACCTATTAATATTTAAGTAATTGATTAGAGAAATAGTGAAAGTTAGTGGGAAGAAGTGGGTCCATTAAAGTTTTTAAATTATTAAGTTTACTATTTTAGGAAAGTTTTGAAATGTAAAGAATTGGATGGGACATCCCAAAATAGAAAATGATAAGAATTAAAATGGACAGAGGGAGTATATCCATGTCGACCTTATTGACTAGGTTTATCATGCAATCATTTTGGGGCATGCTGTTGCTACAAACTTTTAAGCACAAATCATAGATAGTAGCAGAATTGTACTCTAGTCCTTTATTGTGATTTTTTTACGGGATCAAAAATAAACGAGTACAAGTCATTGTAGTTGAACGATTATAGTCCTTGCACACATAGTAGTGAAGATACAATTGTATTCTAGCTTGTCAAAAGCTGAATAAATTTGCTTAAGTTACGAGACGAGGAGCCATCAGGGCCACAAGCCTTCTCTGCCATCTGTTTCCACTCCTTGGCCTTCTTCTTCACATTTTTACCCTCCACTCCCTCCATCAGGACTCTCACAAGCTTCTCGACATCATCTCTCCTGACATTATTGTCGACCTCCATTCCACAGTTCCATTCAGTACAAATGTACTTACAGTTTGTCATTTGATCTCCGAAAAATGGCAAACACAGCATCGGCACTCCAGCTGATAAGCTCTCAATCGTCGAGTTCCAACCTCCATGTGTCAAGAATCCTCCCACAGATTTGTGGTGAAGGACTTGCTCTTGAGGACACCAGCTCGAAATGAATCCTCTCCCCTTGATGCATTCCATAAATTCATGTCCTAAAGTTGTTTTGGATTCGCCAACAATAAAGTTAGGTTTTATTATCCATAAGAAGTTCTGGTTGCTATTAGCAAGACCCCAGCCAAACTCCACTAACTTCTCTGGTGACATGACTGCTATGCTTCCAAAGTTTACATAAACAACAGAACCAGCTTCTTTGGAGTCTAGCCATTGAAGACAAGTTCTTTCCTCTTCCCATAGATTGTATCCTATGCCCTTAAAATCTTCATGATCCGATTCTAGTAGGTTAAGAAGCAATTGTTGAGGGCCAATTGTGTAGACATTAGGAAACATAGATGAGATGGCATTTACAACTTCTTGTTCTAAATCGTCAAACGTATGAATTACATGTCCTGTACTTTTACTTGCATTTGCCATAGCTTCCTTTATGTACTTGAGCATTAAATCATTTGGATCTGTAGTCCGGAAAAAGGTTGGGATATCCCTTAGACGAATGTCTTTCATTCCAGGGATCCAGTCTATAATCGTATCTAAAACCCCGTTTGTTAGATAGTCCTCATCTGCATGACATGAAAAATAGTGGTGTTACTGCCAGTGTGTTGATAATGCATAAACCCATAGTAGAGAACCATACCTTTCATTGGTGCAAGACCCTTTTCAATGAAATTCTGAACCTGGAAAAACCCCATTAATCCACAGGCAGAAACAGTCCAGATTGAAAAGATAGGAATTCCAAGTGAATGCGCAGCATCAATTGGGAATGGCATAAAAGCATCGGACAGGATGGAAGTGACTGGAAGGACTCCTGCATTTAATTTCTCAATAAGGTTTTGAAATGGAGGTAACAACTTTTTGTTCAAGAGGGACTCAGAAAGGGCAAGTGTGTCTTGGTTGGAGTTGCAATCCGATGGAGGGAGACCGTCTGGAATAGTGTCAAATCTGAATCCGGGAAGGTTGTCAAGAGATTGAAGTGCTCCAGAGTTTAGCAAACGTTTGTGGTTGAACTCCGTATTAACAAATGTAATGAAAATGCCTTTGATGTGTAGGAGCTTTGCCAGCTTCAGCAATGACTTTATGTGGCTTTGAGCTGGGTAAGCAATGCAAACAATATGAGCCTGCTTTCCTGACAAACTTGCCAATGATTCCATCCCCCCTTCTGTTGAAGTTTCGCCTAATATCAAGTTCCACAACACTGCACTCTGATATTTATAAATTTACAAACACCTCACACAATTTGAACCAGATTATGATACAAAACACCTCAGAAACTATGAAATATTGTTCTCAAGTTTAGTGAGAACACAATACAATTGAACAGGTATGTTCTGAGTTGCATGTTCGAGTTCGAGTTTAAAAGATTGATGTATTGTTTGTCTAACATAACTTAGTCAAGTTTCGCGCAAGACTGCTCAACACCCGATAAAGAAAGAAAGAAAGAAAGATAACATAGCTAGTTGGCAAAAAAACCAAAATAAACAAGTAACATACCTGTGTTCAAAAATGAAGAGTTGAGGTGTGAGTAAAGCTACAGAAGCAGGAACAGCGAAACGCGTGGTTAATTTGTATTCATTCCCTGTGTGTTCTGTTTCCATAAATATACTCAGGAGTGGCGGCCACTGGGCCACGTGCTGCATCTGTATTTTTTTCTAGATAAGTAAATTATTAGGGCGGCCTATGCAAGTATTCTTGGATGTCACGCACTGGAGCTAGAAAAAACTAAAACGGAACTGCACCCTAATCGATTAATATTGATAAAATTACTAAATAAACTAAAATGGTTTGTCAAAAAACAAACAAACTAAAATGGTAGTTTTTGCATGCTTGGTTATATGTTTGTATTTAAGTACAAATTGTTACGTGTCTGTATACTTGTCAGATTTTTAATATCAATTATTTAATAATAAAATATAAGGTGAAAATTAAGAAATATATTTATACTATTATATTAAAAACGAAATATTGAAATTTTTGTTTGTAGTTGGTACTTTGATCATCCAATTCCTAATATAGTTTTATGAAACATCCCTATAATATTTTTATTATCCTATTCCCAATATAATTCTATTATTAAAAATAAATCATTGTCATAAATAAAAATTCAGATCCATAATATAATTACAATTAAAATAAAACAAATATAAGGTAATATATTTTAATTAAAGGGTAATTTTTTAATTAGAAAAGGAAATTGTATAGCTGCTATTATACATATTATTTTATTATTCAATAACTGAAGTAAATGGCCGAAAACCAAAATTTAATTAAAACACCTCCTTTTCTAATTACTAATTACCCTTTTCAACTAAAACACTAATTACCTTTTCTAACTAAACATGTCAACTTTTCTAATTTTCCTAACTAAAATATATTTTTTTCCAAAAATATCACGATCAATTAAAATATCTCTTTTCCAAAAATATCACAGCGAGATATTAAAATTGTTACTAACGTAATAATAACGTACATGGTTAAATATATAAAAAAAGCTTGAAAAAAAGAGAAATAGTTAAATTATGAATTAGAATCAAATAAGTAATTCGTCATATTTATGACATTAATTAAGTATGATTTAGTTAAATAAATAAATAGAAAACAGAATTACTTGACTAACCCTAGTGTTAGTTATTAATTAATTAAAACTTAATTACATAATAAATTGAAATTTGGATTAGTATCAATTCTAGTTGAAAGAGAATTAAACAACTTATTCTTCTCTATATATAACTCTTTATGCTTTATGGGTCATGACTAATAAAACCCTAGCCACATAGAGAGAAAGAAAGACAGAGAGAAAACAGTTTTCAGATCTAGTACACTTCTTCATCAAAAAATAAGCGTTTGCGTGAGTATTGTAGAACGTAAATCGCAAGAGCGAGGTATGTGGTGATTGCTATTGCTTTGTACCTCCTTATCAACATCATAATCAAATTGTTAAAGTTTATTAGGTATTAATTCTTGATCTACGAGATAAAACTCTAGCCGCATTGTGAGAAAGAAAGAGAGAAAAACAGTTTTCAGATCTAGTACATCCCTTCTTCAAAAAACAAGCGTTCACGTGAATATTGTAGAACGTAAATCGTAAGAGAGAGGTACGTGGTGATTGCTATTGCTTTGGATCTCCTTATCAGCATCATAATCAAACTGTTAAAGTTTCTTAAGGTATTAATTCTTGATCTCCGAATTAGATCTTTTAATTTTACATAGATCTTGAGAATAGTTTCTGCATTGATTTATTTTTCGCACTTTTTCAGTTGTGTTTGATGCTCGAAACCCTTCGATAACATACTGGAGTTTGATTTGTCTGAATTTAGACATAGTTTCTGATTGTCCTAAAATAATATATAATTTTTGATCAGTTAACTGTATGTTATTATCTCACCTTACAAACATTAAACCCTAATCTGATATATATGTATATACCATGAATATAGATACAATCAATATTATAAATAAATGATTTAGCCCTTTCGAATAACTATACATAAGCATAAGAACGTTCATAATAGATCAAGATAGAGTCCCAACTAGTTCAGTTTAACTTGACGAGTATCATTCATAAACAATCTACCTTAACCAAATATCAGCAAATATTGAAAATCTGCCGTTAATACATGTAATTCTAAACTCTAATTACTTTTATTACACAACAAACACAACAAATTTTTAGAAAATATTAACATTTAAGTCATAGACTCCTACAAGAAATAGGCTGATAAGATTGGAAAAGAAATTCAGATAAGAAAATTTGTAATCTTCAATCCTGTAACGAGACTAAAATCCATGACTTTCTTCCCGGTATATAAAACCCCAACTATTTCCTACTCTAAATAATAGGTAGGTAGGTGTCTAAAAACTAATCATAAAATCTGACGTCTCCTGTAATAATACAAGTATTTTATTATTCTAATAAAATTACAAGTAAGACTTCTAAACCGAGTAGGATTCTCTTGTAAAAATTCGTAGCTCCCTAGAGCTATTTTTCTTTGTTTCTAGGCTACTCCAGTTGGATTCTCTTTATTGGACCATCTCTGAATTATAAAAAACTTCGTAAACTTCGCGCGGGTTGTAAGATCGTCCAAATCTGATTTCTGGAACTTAAGATACGGTCCAAACAGGGTTAGTAGCCCGTATAACCTAACATTTCCGATTTTTTTTAATATCTAATTTAACTCCAAAATAACTCTTTTTCTCCAAATCCTTCCAAGTCTATAAATTCTCTGTATCCTGCAATAAAACACCAAAATTTATTAAATAAAAATTTTAATTAGTATAAAATACAATAAATATGATAATAAAACCATCTAAAATATATAAAAATATATTCTATGAGCTTTACAATTAAAAGATGTGTATTCTCATCTAAGAAACCTATTCATACGGAAGTCGAAACACTAAAATCCGACCACGTATATTAGAATTTCTCATATTTGTAGAACTTGATCTATAGGACTTGATTTTTACAACAATTAGAATCACATTGATAACTTGTATGAATGAATTAATTGTGTAAGATCTTAATTTTTAAACATTCTTGAAATATAAAAAAACGTTAGTTGATCAAGGTAGACTCCGTTAAACATCAACTACAAGTCATTAACCAAAAATTACTGTAATCAAAATTTTAACAAATATTGAAAGATATACAACTAATATATCATTAGCTAATTTTATTACACAATAAATACAACAAAATTTCTAAACTAAATAATATCCACGCCCTAAACTCCTATAAAATTTAGTCCTCTAAAGGAGAAGATGTGATTTATTATATAAAAATTCTATCCCATCTTGAAATACTAACATCTTATATTATACATTAAATTTTCTCACATTTGTAACCTTGTAACTATATGATTTGATTCTTATAACAACAAATATATGCAAAGATTTATCGAAAACTCTTCAAAACTGATTTTACCATGACATTAATCTTCCTTTAACTACAAGAATCCCAATATGCCCTTTACCATGATATTAATATATGCAAGAACAATTTTGAACTTTGAATTTTCTTCTCTCCGTGATTTTCAGTTGTGACGATTGCCGAAATTTGATCCTAACTTCGTCATTGATTTTGTAATTATTTCTTGTTTTTAGATTTCGATTCCTGACAATTTCTAAGATAAAAATTAATTCATACTTAGATATGATTTAAAATACCGTGTTAGATATATTATTTTGGGAGTTGTCGTTATAAATATTTTTATCATGTATTTTCATATTATTACCCTTTTTAGGATAATGAATATGAAGAACTATTCTTATTATTTCATAACTTGTGTGATATACGGATTATTTTTAATATTTGTTATTATATTATTTATATTTTAATATATAACTTTTTTATTAGGATTGAAGTAAATTATAGATATATTAAAATAGTAATTCATAATTTATAAAATTAGAGATATAAATCATTGTTTTTATTTTAAAAATAAATAATATGAATATTAATTATCATATCTTCTTGACATGATTCGAACTTAAAGTTTTAGTAATTATTTAAATATTAAAATAAAAAATATTCTTCAACATGACGTGTAACAATTCTTCAGTTATTTAAAAATCCAACGATCATCTTATTTTTAACTAGTCATATACTCCCTCCGTCCCACTAGAATTTTTTGCACGTATTTCGAGACTCTTATAAAGTGTAGTTCCATAATTTTTTAAAATTTTTTTTTTCTGAATAAAAGTTTAAACAATAAATATTTATTCAGATTTTTTTAAAAAAAAAAAAATTATGAAACTATACTTTAAAGGAGTTTTAAAAAATATTTCAAAAAGTAATGTAAAAAATTGGATGATACAGAGGGAAGGGAGTATTATATTAAATAAACAACGACCAAATATATCTTGTTCACGAAATATACAAATATACAAATCATTTCAAGCGCATTACAGATAATAAATATCATAAAGTTCCTGCCATCTTCGAATTTTATTCACAACTTTTAATCAAAGGCTGCAGGAACCAAGATTGTTGTAGACAAAAAATGATACAGGCAGATAGATTTTGCAAGAGTTAAAAGGAAAATATAAATAAGATTTATGCAGTTTTGGGCTTTAACATAACAAACTCATTGCTATTGTTGTGTTTGCCTTGTCAGGCTTCAAAAGTAGGCTTCAACGGTCACAACTCTTCATTTTCTCAACACCCAGATTCTACCTTCTTGTAACATCGCTCTGGTATTATATCTTTCTCTGTTTTCTTGTCTGTATGTATGTATGTATATGTGTGTCTATATCTTTTTTAATGATTATTTTATGTTACCTTTTCATACATAGAATCATATATGTTGACATTTCTGTACTTGGTTGTTGATCTAGATTTGAAATATCTAGGCCTTTATTAATTGTATTAAGATTGTTCTCAGGATCTTGATCAGAAACATGAACATGTTTAATAAGCTGGTAAGATGAAATAGTTGATGAGAAATTCGAAACACATAGGCAGATGGGTTGTCTTGGGAATCATAGAAGAGGCTTTGCCTTGATTGTTTTAGAATTTTAAAAGTCAATAGGTATTCGATTATAATAAAAAGTCATTTAAAATCTAGCGGTATTCAATTAGGATTTATGATTTTCTTTGAACTCTAAATTATTTAAATCTAGCGGTATTCAATTAGGATGTATTCCTTCATGACTCTAAATTATTTATTCAAACATTGCGGTAACGTGTCCAAATAATAAAGAACTTTTAAGAATTTCATGAAATGGTGAATTTTGTAGGATACTGATCGTTTATATATATAGAGGCTTACTACAATTAAAATGATTGTATGAGAAGTAAGAACCAAATCAACAATTTATTGTACTTAAATAAATTCTAAAAATATTAAAAATTAAAAAATTCACCAAATTAATCACCAAATTATAAATATTTCACAAATAAGAGACCAAAATTAACATAGTTAATAATTTTAATAAGTATGTAAAAATGATGGTGATCGGGGATGTCATTGTGATGATTGCAAGTGGTGGTAGTATTGGACGGGTTGTGATGATTGCAAGTGGTGGTAGTATAAGTAGGGGTCAGGATGGAGATAGAGATAATTACAATGGGAAGATAGAGAACAATGAGGTAGAAGTTATAAATACAGAGATCAGAGACAATGGTAGGTGTCGATGGTTGGAGCTTATGAAGGAGGAGATCGGTGGGAAGAGGTTGGAGATTGTGAAGCTGGATTTTAGAGCTGATGGAGGACATCGTCGGTGGGAAGAGGTTGGAGGTCATGAAGCTGGAGACCAGAGCTAATGAAGGAGGATGTTGCTGGTGGTCATTTTAACGGCCACTGATGGAGCTGATAAGAACCACAAAACTTCTACCCCCCTCTCCTTATCGCTACTATCCTCTACCGCTTCTTGTCACCTTCGGCTTGCCTCATCTTCATCTCTAATCACTCTCATCCTTCTCTGCCTCCACTATACTTCTTCACTCTCCCGCCTGATTCCTTACCTTTTACTCCGATCCATTACTCCGTCGTCGTCGAAGAGGTTGTTCTTCATCATCTTCTGCCACCGATCTCCTTTGCATACTGTGGTCAAATCGGTCAAATTTGTATCGTTTTGCCACCACACTCCACCACATCCATTTTAATGTCACCCTCCCCCCGAGCTCCTTTGTTCACAGTTTGCCTCCTCCGGGCGGTGAATTTTGAAGCCTCTCTTTGCCGGTCATTCATTGTCTCTGTTCCTTTTTCTTTCTCCACCTCATCTCCTACTCCTCCAAATCTTAGTGATACGAATCAAGAAATTTTTGTACACAAATCACCATAGTTGTAAGATAGATCACTAGTAATTGGTCATAAGTGTATGGATTATTTGATATGCGTGTGGTCATAAAAAAGTGAATGAACTTGGTGTGTCTTGAATTAGAGAGACAAAGAGAAAGTTGAGGTCAAAGACAATAGTTGTGGCAGAATTTGAAACTGAAGGATAATATGTGTGAATTGTCTTTTGTTTAATTTAAGTTGGATAGCCCTCTCTATCAAACCCTAATTGAAATCTAGCATCTACCAAAAAGACTTTGATAGATTAGAACAAAGTGTTTCCATTGCTATATATATTGATGTGGATAAGAGAATTAATAAAATAATTTGTGTGTGTATATATATACACATTAAATATTATTCAAGGATAAATTATTTGCAATTAATTAGATCTTTTGGTTATATTAGACAAGTATTATTAGGACTCGTATAATTGTGGGGTAATAGAAGTTGTTACCTTTATTTATTTATTATAGTATATACAAAGTTATCACATACAAAGATTAGTTCTATTTTCATTTGGAATCATACAAATATTAGTTCTATTTTCATTAGGAATTTGCTTGGCTTTCAAGCAATAAGACTTCTATATAAACTTTTGTAATGCTCATAATCAAGGAGTGGATATCATGAATTGATAAATAATATATAAATCTGAAGGTATAATTTTAACCCTTCTATTGGCCTTTTCCTAAATCATAGATTGTATCTATTATCATAGTTCTATCATATTCCTTTTTATATTCCAAACCCAAATTCTTCAATTTTCTATATTTTTGTTCATTATAATTGTATAAAAACATGGTATTTAAATGGATAAGTACCTTCATTTTACTTTGTTTTTATTCTTTTATTTAATTATACATTTGTTTTTTTTTAATATTATAATCTGCTTTGTTTGTTGTGCTTGCCTGCATAGAATCTATCATGAGACATATTATCATTATTGCTACACATCATCATACAAATTGCTACTATTTGCAGAAGTACTAGCATAAAAGATTAGAGTTATAACTTTAATGGACTTGCAATTTTTAATTGGGCCAATGCATGAAATACATATGAATATATACCATTTATAGCGAATTGATATCTAGTAAATTGTAAAGAAAAAAAATTGACAAATTAATCTAATAAAACCTACTTAACTTTGTGCAAAGAACTTACTTAAAACTACAGCTACCATGACTTATGCTAGAAGACCCGTCATTAGTCCAGTAAGCATATAATGGTCAGTTAAATAAGGGTAAAAGAGTCTTTTTTTAAAATAGAAGGGCGTAAAAGGTTTATAGTGACAAGGATAGATGGGTAAAGGAAAGTTATTTTAGATATATGTTGAGAATTGTTTTGTCCATAGTTAGAAGGAGAGACTCACCTCTCAAAGTGTGATGAGCTGTAATCACAAATATGATTTTTAATTGAAGAATTGAGTCTTATTTTGGCTACTTTTCTAAATAATTTAGAGTTACCCAATGGCAAGGGCAGAAAATCTTCTACTTTTGTCACCGCTCGCAGGTTTAACATCACCGCCTTACATTCCCTTGCCCTTGTACCGCGTCCACGGTCACCAAGGATACGCCAAATTTTTTTGTATTCGTCATCGGTGACCCTAATTTTTGCATTGTCTTCGTTGATATGAAATTATGTGTTGCGCTATATCACTCCCAATATTTCTCCCAACAACTTTAGGGTTCATGGACTCATAATTCTTGCTACCGAATTCGACGATATCTCCAAATGGACAACAGTTTGAACATTTGACATTGTTACTCGAGTTCAAGTTTAACTCCAACGTGTGTATTTATCCTCCTTCCCCACTTCCCCCATTCATTAATATTACACTCAACTCACCATGACCATTTCTCGTCACAATAAAAACATTCACCCTTTGCCTCTTCTGACTCTTAACTCCTTATCACTCAACTTCGTGACATCCCCCAATGGTTTGGCAATTGGTAATTTATCTTAGTTTTTATTGGAAAAGCTAGGAAGGGAGGATGAGGATTCAGATTGAACCGTAATGGTTCTAGCAGAAGGACTATAAGAATCGGGGGATGATTTGGTGTAAGAATGTTGTCAGAAAGATTGGCCAAACTCTATTTGTTTGTTTTTTGAGTGCAAACCACAGTTTATCCTCTACCTTGAACAAGTCCATGTTATGGTCCAAGCTCTTAGGCCCCAAGAACTAGGGATGGCAACGGGTCGGGTATTGTAAAATCCAAATATTTTCGGGTTATCCAAATCCAAATCCGTCGGGTTTCAGATCC
>PHNY01107468.1:2962-15956 GCA_003724115.2 Anethum foeniculum | reverse complement strand
CTAATTATAGCAGGGTTTTCCTTGTTTTTACTTGTGTCAAAAAGAGGTCCTAACTTCCTTTGCTTGTATAGCTTCTTATTTCAGTAGTTGAAGCTTTAAGGAAATGGTTGATGTCTTGGATTGCAAAAGTAATGTTAAGAAGATAATGAAATGAAATAAATTAGAAGACAAACAAGCAAGGAAAAGATTAAAATGTAGTTCAGTCTAGCCGCACTCCACAAGCTGCACATATTTTTATTATCCCAATCTTAGGGTTTTACAATTACAAGAGTATAATTTAGAGGATAAAACTGGACTAAGCTTCTGTGAGGACCTGGGCCTAAATTACAATAATACTTCTAGAGGGGACTACCAGAAAACCCTGTAAAGGGTTTTGGAGTGCATTCTGGCCTTACTCTTTTGCTTTGTTTGGTTGGAAGGAATGAAAATAGGTAGGAATGGAATGAAATTTGCACCATGTGGGGTAAGTAGTAATAATTTTATTCCTCCTTGATTTCCATTCATATAGAATTAAACTTAAGCTCCATCCCATAAATTTGGGGATGAGTGCCTCATTCCTACCTCTACTCATTTTCTTCACAGACCTCATCATATAGAATATTTGCATAATTTCATCTCTTTGTTTCTCCCTCTTGCACCCTTTCTCTTTTCTCGAGTTTCTTCACAATTTTTCATGTCATTACTTTCCGGTTCCATTCCTCCGAGCTAGCTGATCGTGGACAGTAATGATTACATCACCGTAGCTTTGATTTGATAAAAGCAGCTCGACTATGCTTGATTTTACATTATTTTCTCTTTTTTCCCTTTGTCGAAATTTCCCCCCCTCTTTCTTGGCATTGTATATGATTTTGGGTTTACTTCAAATTCTCAAACATATTTTGTTGTTTAATTGATTATAATTGATTGATAACCCACTATTCCTGCAACTGCAAGTCTTCATTTTTTGTTCATTATTCATTCCGTTTTCCATTTCAGGAGGTGGATACAGATCGAGTTCTCAAAGATTTAAAGTATTTAGAGATGGTATGTATTTCCATTTATATTGTAAAGATCAGCATAAGCTAAGTGCATCTAGAGATCAGCAATTTTGCCTTTTATCCTAATCTAAGCATTTATTGGTGATTATAGATGGCAAATATACAGAAATATATATGCTTTTTTACAATGACATATTCTCTCGGATATGAGACCTTTCTGCGCATGTTCACTTAATATGAAACTGATTCATCTAATAATATGATGCAGTTGAAGCCTCGGCTAGCTGCCAGGAAGCGTAAACTGGATTGTATTAAGAATGCGGATGCGGATGACCCTGAAGAGGATTCGAGAAATACACACACGTTTTAATTGTCTTGTTTCTGTCTTTGTACTTGGTGTCAACCAATCAGACTTTGTCTGTCAGCTATGGCTGATGTGTACAACTGACTACAGTTATCAAAGGAGGTTACACTGTATATTGTATAGATGAGCCAGTAGGTAAAATTACTGGAGTTTTGATATAAGAATTCAGGATTGCACTTTTTGTGAATAGAAATTAAGATTCATGTGTAACCAGGCGTATGTTTTTTTTTAAACGATGTTAACAAGATTCAGCCTTTGAGTTGGTTGTGTAACATTTTTGGCCAGTTATACTGAATTTTTTCTTTTAATTGGATTCTTTAGGCTTTATATGTCATTGTTGCGGATGTCCATGGCATGTGAATAAAAAGTTATTTTATTGATCAATCAAAGTCACTTTTTAACTTGTTTGGAGCTAGGGCTGAGCATTCGGTCGGTTCGGTGTCCAAAACCGGACCGAACCGAATAAACAGAAAACCGAAATGTTATTTTTTTTTTCCAGACCGAAGTTGTATTATGGACCGGACCCAACCGAATTGAAATATTCGGTTATTCGGTTCGGTCCAGTTTTGAACCGAACGGACCAAATTCTTTTTTAATTTTTTTGTTATTATTAAAAATAAAACCAAAATTTATAAAATTTAAAATATCATTAGTATAAATACAATTATAAATTAAAAATTATAATTACATTTTTAAAGTTATATGTAAAATGTATAATATAAAACTTATAATATTTATTATTCGTACTATTCAATCTATTCGGTTCAGACCGAAATATTTTAAAAAGAACCGGACCGAACTAATTTATATTTCGGTCTATTCGGTCCGGACCGAATTTCTCGAAAATTAGGACCGAACTGAACCGAACCGAATTAACACGATTCGGTTCGGTTTTGCTCACCCCTATTTGGGCCGGCCGATTCAAGTACTCTTTCAAAGTTTTTACTAAAATCTAAGTACATTTTTCTAAAATAAATTTCAAATAAGACCATAAATAAATGTACAATAATGTCAGTTTGTTATTAAAATTAAAAAAATGAGTACATATTTTGTGTGATATAGAGTAGGGGCGGATCCAGAATTAATTTCAGGGAGACGCTGATTATATTTTTTGAAATACATCTTTATATTTTTAAATTATTGAAGGGCACTTTTATATATTTTCTAAAATTTTAATGATAATCCCGGCAGAAAGAAATGAAAATTTAAAATATATAAAGTTAGACTCTCAAAGGCTTCCAGACTGCAGGGAAGTAGAGTGTCATACTCTCGGTTATGTGTGTCTAGTAACAAAAAAAAAAGTTTGTGTATTTTTCTGTTATTTAGCTTTTCTCTTGATTTGAAACGAAGTTACCGTGACGATTAATACAATTCAATTTCTTTTTCCCAAAAAAAAAAAAATACAATTCAATTTCTGCATGTATTAGTTGTAACTTTATTGTATGAAAGAAGCTCCCTTTATTATATTTCGGTACAATTTATGTATGCGAATGTATCTCTCCATCCAAAATAAAAAATAAAAAATTACAACGTGATGAGGTACGTTAAGGAGACACTGGCCGGTCCTGAAAATTTTAAAATCATAAAAAATGCTTGAAGAAAGAGTGCAAAATTTATAAAGGGTTTTCTCTCTCAAATTTTGTTAAAAATATAATAGATAAAACAAATTAGGAAACTTGAGTGCAGGGCAGGGTGTGCAACTGCAATGATTCAGATTCCATTTTATTCCCTATAATATCGTTCATTCTAACCAAACACAACATTTGAGTTTATATGATTGCTCTTTATGTTAAATGATATTTATTATGGTATAAGATCCTGGAATTTTTCTTTAGCACCTTAAGATTTTAAATCGACTTGTTACTTAACATGATATTAGAGCTCAGTTTAGGAAGTGGTCTTGGGTTAACCATCTGAATGTCTCTGAAATCAATTTAATGGCCTGCTTCCAAGTTCCATCTTTGATTTGACTAAATATAGAAGTCATAAATTCCAGTGCCAACAATTTCACTGGGAACCTTGAAGATGTTTCTGAAAACCAACTTAGTGGTTTACTGCCTGAAATTACACTACTTTCATCCCACAGAAAAATGAAAGTAAGCTCGAATCGTTTAAGTGGATGCCTCCACCAGTTTCCAAACACCGTTCAAGATCTATTCTTTTTAATATTTGTCCAATAATCATCTTTGAGCAGGATTTTTTTGGTGGAGTCATTCTTTATAGTATTGAGTTTTTAGGGAGTCATCCTCATTTTACCAGGTTGTCATCCTTAAAATTTTCACATCTTTATAAAAAAGATATTTCTTGGAGTCTTCTTGATTTTACTGGATGTTCGTCCTTGCAAGAACTGTGGCTTGGTGAGAATCAACTTATAAGCCAAACGGACTCTCTCCAGTCTTGAAGATGTGGACCTTTCAATGAACTCCATCCGCAGTACAATCTACAAAGAACATTTGTTCAATCTTTCCAGCTCAAAGTACATATGTACATCATTCAATACATCCGAGTTCAGTTCTGACTGGCTTCCTCCTTTTAACTTTGGGAACTTTCTTTGGCATCATGTAGGTTGGTGCCAAATTTCCTTGCTAGATTCGAGATCAAGAAAAACATTGATCATCTAAAAGCCAAATATTAGACACCATTTTCTATATGGTTTGGGAAACTCTCAAGCGTAATACATTTAAATCTCTCTTCCAACAAAATAATGGGCAAGTTTTCTTCTTAACTTGTTTATATTCAAGAAATTGATTTGAGTTCAAACTTTTTGATGGACCACAGCCACCAATTTCAGTAGATTTTTTCTAAAAAAAAAAAAATCGTTCATAACAAAATTTTTAGGAAAACTCATTTCCTTCCATATCTGTTGTTGAAAAATTATCTTTCTGGTTCCTTGATCTCTCACATAAACATTTGTTTGATGCACTACTAGGCAACTGGATGCATTTTCAAGGTCTAGTGTTACTTAATTTAGGATATAACAATTTTTTTGGATAGAATATCAACATCAACAGGGAATATACTTTCCCTTTAGACACTGATCTTGCGAAAGAATAAGCTCTACAATTATCTGCCTGCATCAATAAGAATCTGCAGCAGCCTTGCTTTTGTAGATCTTGGGTTAAATAAGCTATCTGGTCAGGTATCTGCATGGATTGTGGAAGATCGTGACACTATGCCCGTATTCTGAAATCCAATAGCTTTTATAGAAGCTTCCCTTGTGAGATATGTCATCGTTCGAATCTTCATTTCCAAGACCTGTTCCTTGACAAAATTTCTGGAACTATTACTACATGCGTTGAAATTTTACTGCAATGATCCGTAAAGCAACTGAAGTCGCTGAGCATATCTACTCTACAACATTTTCAGTTACAAATGCAAATGCACGGGAATTTGAGTATGGAACAAATTTTGCATAGAAGATGATCAATCTGTCAACCAATGAATTGACAGGAGAAATTCCCATAGAGATAATCAGACTTATACAAATCAAGAGATTGAACTTGCCAGGAATAGGTTTTACGGAAATGTTCATCTGAGATGCCAATTGTCAATACCAACATTACATTTATACTTTATGTACAAAAGACAATTCTTGCTCTTATGTTATTTTGTTGATGTGCTTATTTAGAATAGCATAGCCACAAGTTTTGGCGGCAGTCCAGCCTTAATGTAAATGACAAGATCAACCTGGAAATGAAGTAAGACAAATTCATCCTTGAAATGCATATAAGTAGTATCCTTTACAAACCAACCATGGGCAAATCAGTAATCAACCTTGTATAACTACTAAACGAATGGACCGAAAGCCTTTCCTATGTTTGTTCAATTTCAGTTGCTCATATTTAAAGGAACATAACGAAAATGGAAATTTAAAATAATCCTGAAACATTAAAAAAGGAAATTTAAAAAAATTGAGGGGGAGAAGAATAAACAGGGGAGAAGATTACACAACTTCTTCTTTCTCCTCTACCGCTTTCTCTCTCTTCTTCATTTCTATAATGATCAGAAGCTCGAATCCTACCTACACATTGTTATATTCGTGTATTACGATTATTAGTTTCTGAAACATATAGATTAGATACATAATCCTTTTTGTAATTTAGGATTAAGGGATTATAATGGGTTCTTTTGATAGTTTCCGAAAAGCTGTTGGTGCAATTAAGGATACCACCACCGTTCAACTCGTCAAGCTCAATAGCGACTTTAAGGTCTTCTGCACATTTTTGTCGTAATTATGTGAAAATGCATGTTTCCTTATATCACATGCATGCATACATATTTTCTACACATTTGTAAATGTGCATGAAATTATCATGTTAACAATCTGATTGTAAGTTTGCATTCGGGTGTTAGGATTTGGATATTGCCATTGTGAAGGCTACAAATCATGTAGAGTGTCCCCCAAAGGAACGCCATATTAGAAGTGAGTTTCTGTGATATTATAATATTCAATGTTAGATAGATTATGCATTCTATATATATGTTCTTAAAAAATCACCCAAGTCTAGCTATATCTTTAGTTAAGTGTTCACAAATATTTTTTTAGGAAGGGGGAAAGGGGGTGTTCATGCATTGATGACATTAATGTTTTATCATTCTTCCTGTGGATTTTTGTAGAAATATTTTGGGCAACTTCTGCGGTTCGCCCTCGTGCAGATGTAGCGTACTGCATTCACGCGCTTGCTAGGAGATTGTCAAAGACTCGCAACTGGATTGTAATGTCTCTGTACTTGCTTTCCCTTGAATAGTTATATACTTGTTCTCTCTATTGTTGTTCTCAGATTTCTATCTGTATAACTTAGCAATCGAATCATAGTTTTCAGTATAATTTGATGTGACGGTTCTTTTTCTCGCACACATTGTGATTATAAATAGGTTGCAATAAAGGCGTTGATAGTTATTCATAGGACACTGAGGGAGGGTGATCCTACCTTCCGTGAGGAATTACTACATTATTCACACAGGGGACAGATTCTCCAGATATACAATTTTAAGGATGATTCAAGCCCTCTTGGTAAGATACACCTTTGAAAACCTCTTCATAATCTTATTCTCATTGTTGTATAACCTATGCACTCTACATTTCCAGCATGAAAACAGAAACCGATAATGTGATTATTTTGATTTTGTTTATAAACATGGAACAGCTTGGGATTGTTCTGCCTGGGTCCGAACATATGCCCAATTTCTTGAAGAACGGCTTGAGTGTTACAGAACTTTGAAATATGACATTGAATCTGAACGTTTGACTAAATCAATACCAGGAACATCCAAGGTGTGTGATTTGAACATCAGAAGAGGATAATTATTATTTTGAGTAGATTATCAGTTTTCATGTAACAATAAGCATGCAACCAAGTAATAGTTGTTCTGGTAGGCCCATAGTAGAACACGGCTTTTAAATGGTGAAGAACTATTGGAGCAACTACCAGCACTACAGCAACTTCTGCATCGCCTGGTTTGTTGCCAGGTATGGTCTATCAGGAGTACATAATCCTCTTCTTTTTTTTTGTCTTTCAACAGCTGTAGTTAGGTCCTCTACAAAACTGTCTCTTGTGGTATTTCTTTATCTTAGTCATTGAACAAATTATTCTCCAGTGAGAACTCTAATGTGCTCCAACTTTTGCAGCCTGAAGGAGCAGCTTACCACAATTACCTAGTACAATATGCCTTGGCTTTGGTACGCACAATTTACCTCAACTGCCAGAAGAAAAACAGAGAATAATTAGAGTTGTTCTATGAGTTTTAGTGTTATGGGGAAGTCTGAATTAGATGCATGATGAATCCTATTCGGATATTGTTCTCCCTCATATTTCGATTTTATAGGCCTTCTAATATTATCACTTCTTCTGAATGTCTTCACAGTATTCTATCATAAAACATTGATCTTTCCCCAATTTATGTATTATTTTCTGACTTAATGTATAAATTCTTCCAATGATCCCATATATTATATTTCAGTGACTGCTCTCTCTCTTTTTTTAACTTTAACCTAAGCTTTCTATTTGACTGACAATAGGTGCTAAAGGAGAGTTTTAAAATATATTGTGCCGTCAATGATGGGATTATCAATCTTGTGGACCAGGTATGCACGTACATTGCCTATAATTAAAACCAAGTTCTAGTTCTAGTTCTATTTATGCTTGCTGATTCCTACACATCTTTGTATTCAGTTCTTTGATATGAACAAATATGACGCAGTTAAAGCACTTGATATTTACAAAAGGGCTGCACAGCAGGTCAACATCTATGCTTATCTATGAAATTACCACTTGCTTTAGATTAGCATGTTTGGTTTTTTTTGGTTAGCTTATGATTATAGAAAAGTTTGATAATTTCTCGTTAATATAGGCTGAAAGTCTTTCCGACTTTTATGACATAAGCAAAGGTCTGCATCTTGCTAGAAACTTCCAGTTCCCTACTCTGAGACAGGTACTCACTATTCACTCATTTTTTGTCTTTTAAGTGCTGTAGCTTCAGAACAGTTTTTAACATGATTTTTTATGATGTCAACAGCCGCCTTCTTCCTTCCTTGCAACAATGGAGGAATACATAAATGAAGCTCCCAGGACCAGTACTGACTCAGTCAAGAGACTGGTGAGAATATATTTTATATCATCGTGAACATTTGTTAGACACGTGCTGGTATTGTGATGCTGTGGTTGTGCAAATCTAACCTGTAACATATTGCTTCTAAGTATACTGTTTGACTAAGTCCAACAGTTTAGCAGTAAACACCACTAGTTACAACTTTAGTTTATAAAACATCAATGACATGCAATCGTCAATGTAAAAAACACCAGTCCAAGTGGTCTCTAAAGCCTAATAGCGAACTGCAATGAAGTTCATATTCAATTATGGAGTATACTTTTTTAACAGGTCATAGATAATTAACTATTTCTGTCATAAGTTTCCTGATTTTGTTTTTATTTTCCTCAAGTACATAACTGACAACTCGAATATGCACACTATCCTTTAACCTCTACAAGTCATGGAGGAAAGTAATACATAGAGTGGTTTAATTCCCAACAGGATGATCCATCCTTAGTTGCATTTTGCATTAGGTAAATCAATTGGAGGATTGCAAATGACTAATCCAACTAATGGGAGAGATAATATTGTTGTTATTGCAAGTGTTTGGTAAAGGTTCTTAATGATGTGATTATAAGTCTGTCCGGTGAACATTTGAAGAAGCAAGAGTTTTCACAGCTTGTCACATACAGTCACATGTATGCTTTATAAATATATCAAGTGAGCACAGAATATCTTGTAAATCAGAGTTTTTATGGTTGTCTTCGGGACTCCTTAAGGACATAATCTAGGCTCTGTATATTTCGTAGAATCATATTTGTGCCTAGGTTTCACATATTCGTTATGTTTCAAATTTGTATCTGGGTTGCTCAGAGTCATAACAGTGGCACTAATATGCCAAGTAGCTCCATATGATCTTGTTAAATAATCTTATTTGAACTGAATCTATTACTTTGACAATAGGAGTATGAGCCGGAACCTGAGCAGCCTGAAGAACCTGAGCCAGAGGAAGAGCAAGTTGAAGAGGAAGAAGAAGTGGAAGAGACTCAAGATGAACCTGAAACTAAGGAAGAGGAAGAAGTTCCATCACCACATGATGCAATGGGAGACCTTCTGGTAATTGAAAGCTTTTAAAATTGTTCTTCTGCTGAGTCTGGCTGAGCAACACATTAGTAGCATGCCATCTTATTGTATTTTCATGCAGGGCTTGAATGAAGAAATAAATCCAAGAGCTGCAGAACTAGAAGAAAGCAATGCATTAGCTCTTGCAATAGTCCAACCTGGTAATGGATATAGAGATATTACTGAATTTTTTTTATTTGTACCTGGTAATTTGAAGTATGGCCATCTTTAACCAGAATCCTTGTTTTGAGAAAAATCATTGTTGTTTTTCCCTTTGGAGCAATAATATTTTGTAATGAACACTGTTATCTCGTCTTATGTAGGTTGTCTTATTATGTTGTGGACAAATTCCAGTTCATTTCTAGTTCTGATACATATAATATCATGCAGGTAGTGAATCTCAGTCAACAAGTAATGCATTGAGTGAAATTGGTAATACATCAGGTTGGGAGCTTGCTCTAGTTACGACACCGAGCAACACCACCAAAAGCAACACAACCCAAAATTATAATCTGGTTTGTACTTTTTCCCACCATGTGTTTTCCTTGGTTTTCTGTTGCAGGCTCACTGTCGGATAAAAGTAAATATTTTCATAGAGAGCCAGTTAAAACTAATAAACTGGCTTCCTTGGTTTGTAGTTGATTCTGTTACTAATTAAGTTTGGTTTGTCATGAATTTCAGGGTGGTGGATTCGACAAGCTATTACTAGATAGTTTGTACGAGGATGATGCTGCCAGACGACAAATTCAAATGCAGCAAGCAGGGTACAACACACACGGATACGGAATGACTACAAATGCACATAATCCATTTGAGCAACAAGGTGATCCATTCGCCATGTCAAACAGTATCGCGCCACCTACAAATGTTCAAATGGCAATGCTGCAGCAACAGATGATACTTCAACAACAACAGCAGCAACAAAACAACATGATGATGGTTCCTTTCCAATCCCAATTTCCTCAACAGCAACAGCAACAACAAATGCAACCATATATGGGATCTTCGAATCCGTTTGGAGATCCTTATAGTTTTTCAGCAAACAATACATCTTCGCAGGGACACAACAATCCATTAATCTAGGCTTATAAAACACATTTAGTAATCCCTTTAAACACATTGTCTTTTTGATTATTTGGTGTTATATTTTTTTGAATATACCATGTTGTTTATTTTTGTTCTTCGACAGAAATAAAAACAATGCTTAATGCTGATTATTGTAAATTGTTAGACCCCATGGCAGGGGCTGTTTTGATCAGCTTAGTTAACAAAAGGCCTAATGTAGCTGCTCCTGTCAATTTGATCAGTTACACAGCCGCCTATTTGTATTATGATCCGATCTGAATCTGACTTATTTGACTTGAATCTGATCTGAGAGCACCATGGTTGACAGTTGAAAACTGTACACGAATCTAGTGATCCAAGGATTGTCCATGATTTGTTTTTGGCAATTAAGTATATCATAATATAATAATTAACACCGTATTTTAGAATTTTAGTAAAGAAAAGTCACTTTTTAACACCATGTTTTTTCTCTCTTCCCACAATTGAAGCTTTTTCTCCTTTGTTGTTGTTCGAAGCTCCGGCACCGGCTGGAGGCATCTTTCTTTAAGTTGTTTTATTTTTTCTTTAATAAAATCGAGTTTAGATTCATAAATTCTGAAAAACTCATATCTAAATTAACGAAACTTTTGGATTTTCTTTTTCTTCTTCGGATTCAAGCAGAGCCTTTTGGATTCGAGGGTAGACGAGTTATCTCTTATTGTGGTTACGTTGTGCAGATCTAAAGTTTTATTTCATATTTCAATTTGCATTTTTCAGGTTGTAATTTTGTTTGATTTTCTCTCCTTGGTGAGAGGGCGTGGATTTATCTCATTTCGTGAGAGTTAGTTCAGATTCAACGATAAAAGCCTGTCAAGGATTACATTTGTGGTTGATAACTCAAACGGATTTTGGTTATTTTGGTGAAGATATTTAGCACAGAGCAAGAATCTATAGATATATCATTTTTATCACACCGCTTAATTGTCTCATTTTAATTATGAAGACGAGCGTGTCAATTGGTTATATGTTTGATGATGTAGGGCTATTATATATTGAATTATCTCTTTTTCATCAAAAAAAAGTATATCATTTATTCTTTGGGTTACATTTTTAATAATTTTAAATCATAATTATTGTAATTAATTTATATCATTTATACTTTTAGTTTGAATATAAGATTTAATATCTAATTACTATTCCAATAGTAATAATTGCGTCATATTTTGTAAAATGAATTTTAGTTAATTTTCTTTAATCTTTAATAATAAGTTTCTTTTCTTTAATTTATTAGAAACTTTCTATAATAAGTTTTTTAATCATGACAAAAAATTTAATTTTTAACTTTTAGTTTTGATTTTTGAATTTTTTGAATAAATGCTTTTATTTACGTGACGCTTACGAGATTTATGTATGGTAAAGTGATTTGTTTGCATGGCTTCACGGGGTATTATGTTTCATTATTTGACAATTTTGACTCAAGTTAAATGAGTTTTATTTGTACTAGCTTACACTCGTCAATATTTATATATTTTCATTTTTTTATAAGCAGATAATATCAAATTTGTAAGCCCAGCGACATTTAAAAAGGAGACAGAACATAACTAGCTACTGAGCAAACAACTAAAAGACGACTGAGAACTAAAACTACCAGCTAGCCGCTGAACTCAAAACTCAAAAAAAGACTTACCCACCTAGAGACTAAAGCAAGACTAACATAGAGACTAAAGCAAGACTAACATGAAACCTAAAAATAAGAACCACCACCTAATCATCCAAAATTATAACATTCTTTTTAGCCGAGAGAAGACGGTTCGCCCCTTTTTGAGAAGCCCGAATTGATGAGGAGAACCGGAGCCACTAAACAAAGAAGAACATATTGGGTATATTAACTAAAACAACGCAATAATGGGACAGTTATAAACACAATTAACAAGAACAGGCAAGCTACTAAATAACGAAGCAATCACGAAGGTAGGGGTGAACACGGGTCGGTTTGGACGGGTTTGAGGTAAAAAATGACCTAACTCAATCAGAATCGTTCCTGAAATTTTGAATGTCCTGTGTAGAAGGTTAAAAAAAATTTGAATGCCCGTGTAAAAGGGAAAAAATCTCTAAGTATTAAGTATTAATTAAAAGATAATCATAATATATATATATATATATATATATATATATATATATACACACACACACTAGCCTATGACCCGTGCGATGCACGGTTAGTTTGAATCATAATTATTTTATTACTTTTATTTAATATTTTATTGATTAAATTTGTGAAAAAAAGTATGTCCAAATAAATATACTTGAATATATTTTTATTACAATAGATATTTATAATAATTAGGTATGTTAAAATAGTTAAATAGACGCACTATCCGGTTCAAGTACCAAACAAAAGACGTACCAATTAAACTTTTAATATTTCGAATTTTATATGTTCCATTTGTAGTTTTACTATTTTAAACTATTTTTTATATTTTTTAAAATATATCTATCTCCTAAATATACATGTATAAAATAATATATATGTGTATAGTTTATATTTCTTATAAGGTCTAAATTTTCTTTTAGCATATATGTGTTATATGGGTTTATGGATTTATTATCTTTTATATATGTTATTATAAATTATAAATCTATAATAATATAAATCAAGCAAATAAAATTATATGTTCTTCTATGTATACATTTTATATGTATACATTTTATATGCTGTGGAGGGATGACTTTTTGGAGCGAGTCTTTGAAGTCTAATAAAAACTAACCACGTGTATCATTCTTATAATTTATAATTTATATTTATTTTTTAATATATTTTTGGAAAGATGTGACAATATTTTTGGAAGGTGTTAACCAACCAACCAAACGAAATCATGTTTTGCTTATAATATATATATATATATATATATATAGGGTAAGGTTCCAGGAGAACCTTCTTATCAAGAGAACCAAG